>OY776276.1:64934392-64991892 GCA_963675445.1 Linnaemya vulpina | reverse complement strand
CATAGCAACTTTCACATTTTCCTTAACCGCAATCAAAATAATTATATTTATTTAATTTTAACAAATTTTTAGTTGATTTTATGCAATCATTTATATATTTAACCCTATTTGTTAATTTACTTCTATTAATATGATTATCTAAAATCGTAGTAAATCTTGACCTAACTATCTCCTGTTTTTTCTTATCTTGTATAGTCTGGATGAAGTCTTCTCCATCTGCTATTACCTTCATAATAGGAAAATTATTTCCTTGTATAGGTAATGTATATTTTTTCCCTAAAGACAAAATGTATTCAACATTAGGAGGAAACAATACATCCGATTTAATGACGAACCATTTTTGGTTTAATCTGATTCCTAGCTCTCTGTCTCGCACACAAAAAGACAATTTAATTTTTTAATATGTACCTGTTTAGTTTTATATGTGAATGTTTCTGCAATTCTTTCTGTATATTCTAAAAAATATGTAAATTCTTGAATATTTAAAGTTCTTCTTAATTTAGCGATTATGTCTGATAATTACATGTTATACTCCTTTACGTTTTCATGTTTTTGTTTTATAGTCCAATTAAGCATCTTTTTTTGAAAATTTTAAATATTCCTCGATATCATAAATTTTGTATATATATATGTGTGTGTATTTGTATATGTATATATGTATCTATATATGTGTATGTATATGTATATATTTGTGGGTATATGTATGTATATATATATGTGTGTGTATGTATATGTATGTGTATGTATGTATGTATATATATATATATATATATATATATATATATATATAGTTTTTCCACAATTAAGTTTTTTACATAAGTTTTGTAATATATTGTTTCTTTTTCATTGCCTATACTCTATTTCCGTTTGTAAAAATATTTCAAACACACATATATTTTAACTCTTTAACTTTCAATTTACATATTGTTAATATTAAATAACAATACATGTTAACATATAATATTGCTAACATTTTGTATTTGTAATATTTGAAACAGTTTATAGTTATAGTTTAATGTATAGTTATATAGTTTAATGTATAGTTATAGTTTAATGTTTAGTTATAGTTTAATGTATAATGGAACAAAAAAATTCAGAAAAATAGGACATGAAGAAAATAATTAAACGGTAACACGGGTATTAAAACAAAAACGTGTTAATATCAGGTTGATACAGTTCTCGGATTCTTTTTCACAATAAAATTTGTGTAAATAGGAACTGTTATCACATTCAACTAAGCCACCTGAACAGTGGTGATAAGCACAATATACACATGAGCACTGAAGATGAAAGTGTTGCGACTTTCGAAAACAGCTGTTCTGCTCTGCTGTGTAAGTTGAATAAAACTGATTTTGACTTTTCTGTGTGCCTTGGAATGTTTATCCTTATGTCTTTCTGAGATTTTAATTAATTTTGAACAATTAGCCTATGAATATTAATTCAATTTAACATAGCAATATAAAATGTTCGTAAAAATAATTACCTTACAAATTCAAGCTAAGGCTCCAGCTACCAATGAAAATTGGAAAAACCGTTCACATATACTTAAGTATAAATTCAAACCATAAAAGTTTGACTTAATGTAGAATGGAACAAGAAATTCAGAAAAATAGGACATGAAGAAAATAATTAAACGGTAACACGGGTATTAAAACAAAAACGTGTTAACATCAGGTTGATACAATCTTGGATTCTTTTTCACAATAATATTTGTGTAAATAGGAACTGTTACCACATTCAACTAAACCACTTAAACAGTGGTGATAAACACTATATACACATGATCACTGAAGATGAAAATTTTGCGACTTTCGAAAACAGCTGTTCTGCTCTGCTGTGTAAGTTGAATAAATTGATGTTGACTTTCCTTTGTGTCTTGGAATATTTATCATCATGTCTCTCTGAGATTTTAATTAATTTCGAACAATTAGCCTGTGAATATTAATTCAATTTAACATAGCAATATAAAATGTTCGGAAAAATAATTACCTTATGTTTTTTTTTTTTATTCAAAGCATTTCAAGCGTTGTGTAAGAAATTATTTTAAGTTTTTCAATTGTGTTAAGAGTCCATTTGTAATATAGATATTGTTTTATTTATTTTCGACTTTATTCTATTGATAATTAACTTTATTTGCGCAACTTTTTAAAATTTCTTAACAAATTTTTCTCAACAACACAATGTTTTCTTTTTGCTAAAAGAGAAAAAAGTCAAAGTCATATGTTTCTCTGCTCGATTTAAATTACATATAAATGGCCAATGAGGGGCATATAAGATCTCTGTGAAGAAAGCAAGATGTCATATTTTTAGATTTAAGAAGATATTTCCCCTTTGAATGCAATATGGTTGACTGTTTAAAAGCATTGCAGACTGCTCAGCTGATAAGTACCTGTTTGAAAAAGCTAACAAGATTTTTTGGTTTGTAAGTTTTTAATTTATAAGTCAATAGTTAAAAGAAAAATTTTTTTTCCATATTTCAACTTTGCAAAATTTTGTTGCACCAATAACTTTCTTTTGGAATAGCTTTGATATATGGCAACCATTGGTATCGACACTTAATTTAGTAAGCGTTTGATTGTAGGTAGCATTTGGCGCGGGCTCTTAGTTTTTAATATATAAGCCAATAGTTAAAACCACCCCCAAAATGCATAGGGAGCAAGTGGCGCCAATACCATCTCAGAAAAAACCTGCATTTAATATGTTTGTAAACAAACCAAAAAATCTTTTTTTAAACCGGTACTTATCAGCTGAGCAGTCTGTAATGTTGGTAAACAGTCAACCATTTTCGATTCGAAGGGGAAATGTCTTGTTAAATCCAAAAATATGTCATCCACTTTTCTTCACTAGCGAGCATTTAAGTCTTATTTAAGTTTGCGGTGAAAACGAAATTTGGTATTTAAATCGCATTTAAAATTCAATAACATTTAAATAACCACTGATTTATTGGATAAAAATCTCTTGAGTGTTTGAATTTTCATATTAGTTCTATCGGCAAAAATGTCTTGCAGTGCGAAGTCACGATGAAATCTTGCATCAAAAAAGTCGCTTCTTTAAAAAAACTTTGGCTCATTATTTTGTACAAACGAAATCAATTTGATAAGTGATGACAGAATTTTAAAAACTGATTAATATACGCAAATCTATTATATAACTCTTTTTTCAATAAAGATTTTCTTTTTAATAAATAATTTGCATTCAAATATCATTCCGAACATAAATAGAATTAATCAACATATGACATTCATAAATCACTACAAACAAAAATCCAATAACAGCCATATATTGATTCCTTTCTTCACGCTGCCACCTACTTAAATACGCCCTGAAATTAAATAAATTGACCTCCCTACAAGAAATGAATGACTGAAACTAAACCACACAAAAAGATTTTCACTACACCGTGGTACAATTATTCACCATTATTCTATTTCGCGTCGACAACATCGTCGGCAATTTTGAGGCAACAACAATTTAACACAACGTCAGTACTAATTTTGTATTCCCTAACAGTGTTATTACGATGTTGTCTATTTATCGATAAATAAAACACACATATCTAATACTTGAGCCAGCTGGTTCATTTAGTTTACTATTTTCGATAAAAGTATTTTTGGATAAAAAAAAAATTCTGGATACATTAAAATAAAAATGAATTCTTCTCGATTCGTACTCCAATGACGAAGAAAATAAAAAAATTAATAGTGAAAAGAAGACGGCTTAGACAGAAATCTTGTGTATTTAGCTTGCCCGATGAGAAGTAAGTAACAAATTTTAAGCAATAATTTCCCAAGTAATGGAATTTTTATCCTTTCTAAGGTTTGAAAGTTATTTTCGGTCAAATAAACCATCTTTTAAACATGTCCTACAAATAATAGAGCCTCATTTAAAAAGGGGCGAGGTCAAAATATGTTCGAAACACTATAAAAGTGGCAGCGATACTTTTCAAGTTCTTGGACAAGCTTCTCGAACACAATATACCAAAAAGTCAACCCTAATATATAAAAAAATGCCAAAAACAAAGAAAAAACTGTAACTGTAAAACTGTAATGTTGAATTTTTTAAAGTTTTAAAACACAATAGAAAGCAACGCAAGACAACACCAAAAATGTCGACGAGAAATTCAATGGCAATTAGAGGCAACATCAACGTCAATTTTGCTTACAAAATACCAAACCTATGTTAAAAGTCATCGATAAATGGCAATACCGCCAACTAGAATGCAGATTTGCAACAAAAGTTAAAAAACAGCGTTGTTTTCTTTTGCCGTTGTGATATAATTATCACAGCTTTCTTCAGTTATTTCTTCCATTATCTCTTGAAAATCGTCGCAAAATTTAGGCTTTTAGCTACTTAGTAATCGGTATACTATTACTATTATAAATGTTTTTTTTTTCATATATTGCTCTATATGCAATAATCCAATGTTTTGATTCTTCCACATAATCTTTCATTTTGCTAATCATCCAGTGCTTTTTGAAATATGCAACTACAGCACCTGCCCTGTTTGATTTCGATAACGTAATTTAGTGGTTATATTCTTTTATTGCGATTTCTGGTTCATCAACCTCTTCAGTCATATGCGTTTCAGACAGAATAATGAAATCTGCTCTAAATGTTTCAATACTTGTTTCTAAATCCGTAAAGTTATTTAGTAGTCCTTGAATGTTGGTATATAAGCCTTGTATTTGCTTTGGTTGTTATGCCGCAATGCCTATTCTTCGGTTTGCCATATTCAGTTTGTTCTGATATACAGGGCATTCTTTATTTCCGGTAAAATGATTTTCATCTAGTCCTGAATTTAATCTTCTATTTTCTTTCATGCAGTTGATACACTTAGTTACTATTTCCTTATTATATTCACTACTTTTGTGCTTTTCATGACACTTGTAACACATTTCTTCATTTTTACACTCGGAAACATTGTAATATATTTATTCCATCAAAAACTCGACATCTGTCCCATCCAACATTAATCTTCTGACTTGTCATAAAAAGACACGCAGGAGTACCAATATTTTTGGTTCTAACAAAACCTGTTGTTTCTAATCCATCTATTAAATCTAAACTCTGATTATACCTTAACTCTTTTCTTATGATCATTTCGTCCATAACCAAAACCATTTACTTAGAATCTCTTTCATGAAACTGTGCGCATATTTGCTTTACGACACAAACGCATTATTCTTTAAAAAAATATGTATCTGAATAAGAAAATGAGCTTATCAATTGTTTGTATTAATGTAAGGTAAATAACACTGCTCTGCAAAAAATAACTTTTTGTCGCGCCTTTAAATAAAACTATATGGATTTTGATGCGCTAAACTCGAATCTGTTTTTGTTTTTTTTCCAAACGCCAGGTACGTAGAACGAGTCATCCGATTTTAAAACGTAAAACACCAGAAGATGTGTAACAAAATTGTTTTTATTCTAGTCAAATACAGTTTTTCTTTATCTCTTATCGTTTTGGAAATATTCAGACATTAATCGAGAAAAAAATTTTTTTCCTGCAAAATTCTTAATTTTTTTCAGATTAAAAATTAAATTTATAAGAAATTAAAGATAATATTCAACACTTTGCACCTCTATCTAATAGTTACAGATCTTGGAAATAAAAAAAGCCATAAAAATCGGTTATAAAATTTAATTTTATTTTCAATTTACCGCAGGTACCCAATATTTTAATGCAACCAACATTTCATATGCATGACGATAGTATTTCGTTAGGTGAACAGGTAAAGAAACTAAAGTTCAACGGTATTTTGCATGGATCTTGGATTTAAAAGTTATAATATAGTGTTTTTAACTAACCTGTATATATGTATCTATATATGTGTATGTATATGTATATATTTGTGGGTATATGTATGTATATATATGTGTGTGTATGTATATGTATGTGTATGTATGTATGTATATATATATATATATATATATATATATATATATATAGTTTTTCCACAATTAAGTTTTTTACATAAGTTTTGTAATATATTGTTTCTTTTTCATTGCCTATACTCTATTTCCGTTTGTAAAAATAGACCTATCATCAAGGAAAGACTTCAAAATAGTATAGCTGTGCATAATATTATTAAGTTTAATATTAGTCTCATTGGGGAGTATATTCAAATTGTTGGTGATAATATGGAATTGTGTACTATTTCACATAGAGCGAAAACGGATCTTTTGTGCTTTGCAGATGATGTTGAGGAAATGATAACAAAACAACTGCAAAAAATCCACAACAAAATGTCAGAGTTTCAAGAGCGGGATTCTGGCTGGACTCTAATTAGAATTGTTCGTCTTGAAGTTGCAGTAAATAAGTCAGCTTTGGTGAGAGGATCAAGTTGGATTAGTACGCCAGAGAAACTAAAAAGTAAAATGGCATGTATAAATGTTGAAAACAATGACATTTATTGTTTCAAATGGGCCATTATATCTGCACTGGATACATCTGATATTAAACACAGACAACGGTGGAGCTCATACAATATTGCAGACATTAGAGCTGATATTATTCATTTGCAAAACGGGATTGAAATTGATTTTACAAATTTAAAGTTCCCGTTAGCTTTAAAAAGTATTAAGACATTTGAAGAACGCAATCCTGATATTAGCGTTAATGTATTCGGATATAGCAATGAAAGCAATGAAATTGTTGGACCGTACCACAACACCAAGAAAGAAAACATAGACATGTAAATTTATTAGTTTTAGAAAATGCTGAAGGATACCATCAGTATATTTTTATTAAACAAATATCAAAGTAAGTCAAGAAATATACATATACACCAATGCACATATAAATATATTGATTGCAAATTTATATCTATTTTCCTTCCACAGACTTTTAAAATACCAGACCACGAAACACTGCAAAAAACTGATGTTTTGCAACAACTGTCTGCAATATAGCCACAATGGTAGGACTATGGAGCAACACAAATTGGAATGTGGACAAATTGTGTCTGAGCTTCCATCAGAGGACAAGTCAACATTATGCTTCAAGGACCATCAACGACAGATGGATGTACCATTTGTTGTTATGCAGATTTTGAATGCGTATTGCAGGATACTAGTATTAGAGTAACTGACAAAAGTAGGTATAGCAAAAAGCACATTCATTCTGCTTTTAGTTATTATATTAAACGTAAACATAATGATAAGTTAGATAAGTTTAAAATATATACGGGGGAAGATGCAGGCGAAAAGATTGTAGATTGTATAATTAATAATATATGTAAATTCTTGAATATTTAAAGTTCTTCTTAATTTAGCGATTATGTCTGATAATTACATGTTATACTCCTTTACGTTTTCATGTTTTTGTTTTATAGTCCAATTAAGCATCTTTCTTTGAAAATTTTAAATATTCCTCGATATCATAAATTTTGTTGACATTTTGGACATGTATAAATATGTGGACATGTATATATATATGTGTGTGTATTTGTATATTTATATGTATCTATATATGTGTATGTATATGTATATATTTGTGGGTATATGGATGTATATATATGTGTGTGTATGTATATGTATGTGTATGTATGTATGCATATATATGTATATATAGTTTTTCCACAATTAAGTCTTTTACATAAGTTTTGTAATATATTGTTTCTTTTTCATTGCCTATACTCTATTTCCGTTTGTAAAAATATTTCAAACATACATATATGTTAACTCTTTAACTTTTAATTTACATATTGTTAATATTAAATAACAATACATGTTAACATATAATATTGCTAACATTTTGTATTTGTAATATTTGAAACAGTTTATAGTTATAGTTTAATGTATAGTTATATAGTTTAATGTATAGTTATAGTTTAATGTTTAGTTATAGTTTAATGTATAATGGAACAAAAAAATTCAGAAAAATAGGACATGAAGAAAATAATTAAACGGTAACACGGGTATTAAAACAAAAACGTTTTAATATCAGGTTGATACAGTTCTCGGATTCTTTTTCACAATAAAATTTGTGTAAATAGGAACTGTTATCACATTCAACTAAGCCACCTAAACAGTGGTGATAAACACAATATACACATGAGCACTGAAGATGAAAGTGTTGCGACTTTCGAAAACAGCTGTTCTGCTCTGCTGTGTAAGTTGAATAAAACTGATGTTGACTTTTCTGTGTGCCTTGGAATGTTTATCATTATGTCTTTCTGAGATTTTAATTAATTTTGAACAATTAGCCTATGAATATTAATTCAATTTAACATAGCAATATAAAATGGTCGTAAAAATAATTACCTTACAAATTCAAGCTAAGGCTCACATTGTTCTTGTTTTTTTTTTATAATGTTGGGGTAGGCGTGGGAATTTGTGTCTGTCCATATGTGACCTTGGGAATACATGTCCGTCCGTATGTGAACGTAGGAATTTGTGTCTGTCCATATGTGACCTTGAGAATGCATGTCCGTCCGTATATGAGCGTGGGATTTTGTGTCTGTCCATATGTGACCTTGAAAATACATGTCCGTCAGTATGTGAGCTGGGGAATGTGTCTGTCCATATGTGACCTTGGGAATACATGTCCGTCGGTATGTGAGCGTGGGAATTTGTGTCTGTCCATATGTGACCTTCGGAATACATGTCCGTCGGTATGTGAGCGTAGGAATTTGTGTCTGTAGATATGTGAGCGTAGGAATTCTGTCTGTCTATGTTTGCTATAGCCTAATATAAAATAAGAAATTTTTAGGAACATTATAACATTTTTTTTAGGAATTACACTATTTCAAAAGTGTTGTAGCTATATATGGATGGCATTAATGTTTGTGGTTCGTTTCTTGTTGCTGGAGTGAGATTTCTTCTTTTATTTTTTGTTTGTTTTTAATTTTGGTGTGTGTTTACTTAAGATATTTTGTCCAGTATTTCAGTTATTTCTTTTTTGTTTGCAATGCTTGAGTCTGGGGCAATAATTTGATTATTCTGATCTTGAAGACGTTATGAAAAAAGATTTACTATTGCATAAATACTGAAACTGATATTTTGTTTATTTTATACATGACGATCATCGATGGATTTTATTTGAGGAACTGGATGGTGGTGCGATTTCTGTATTTTGTAGAATATGAATATTTATGCTATGTTTAAGTGTGTGTGTGTGTTTTTGTGTTCTGAGTGGCGATTGGAATGTCTGCCTGTCAGACAGGCTGTGTGTGTGTGTCTGACGATTGGTGAGTATGTATGACAGTCCACTTTTTTGCTTTCCTGGATTTAGCGCAAGTGGGTCACTATGAAATGTGATAAGATGTACATATTCATGCGTACATAAATATCTACGAATTTATTTCATTTACGCATATACATACAAACAATTAATAAGCGTTTATTATATGTGCCCAAATATTCCCTTGACCATTTGAATGAATGAACCATTGTTTAAACATATGCATTTTTTTAATTTTTATTAATATGTAATATGGATCAAATTATGTATATATTTTTATTTATATCTCAATTTAAATTTGCCTCTACTACATCCGCTGCTTCTAACAACAATTGATCGTCTCCATACATCGCAAGAAAAAGAGGTATATCTATTTTTGGGAGTATTTCAACACTCAATATTTCTATTTGAGGTTTGATTGCTACCTCTCTTCGATGGTCTGTTGTGGTTGGCTGCGAAGACATGATGAAGAACACGATGATTGCCTGTTAGCGTATCAACGTATTCTGTATTCGAAGGATTTGATATCTCAGGTGCAGATGTTGGTTGCGATAACAGCTCTAACAAAAGTTCCTCATCTCCTTCAAGATGTTTCTCGAACTCTTCCTGTCTGGCTTTTCTTAGATATTCCTTCAAATGGTGACGCTGAAGTCTGCGATACAATGGTGTGTACCAGAAGGGCTTCATTTTACAAATACAAGCTGAAATTAACATTTTAATAATTCTGCTTTTAAAAATTTGTTTAGCTACAAAACTGTTGTAGCTTGTCATTTATATAAATGTTGTCCACTTAGCAGTTTCCTTCATGTAAACGTTTTGTATCGTAGAGGCATGCATAAGCATGTCCCTATACTCTATATATATCACTTATCAAAATGTTTGTTTACATAACTATGGTCTAACGAGCAGTTTCATTCCCGTAAACATTTTGTATCGTAGAGGCATGCTAAAGCATGTCCCTGTACTCTGTATATATCACATTCCGTTCAAAACTTTGTTATGTATCTGCATGCACAAGCATGTCTCTGTACTCTGTAGATATCACTTATCAAAATTTTTGTTTACATAAATATTGTCTACGTAGCAGTTTCATTCCCTTAAACATTTTGTATTGTAGAGGCATGCATAAGTTCCATCTCATATACCCGCTGTACTTCTAAAACTACTTTATTAAAGTTTTGCAACCAACGATTTTTGTAGCTACAAGTTACTAACTACACAAATACTGAAAACTACTTTGTTGAAATGTACCGTACTAGACCATACTAAACATTTTCGCGAATTAATATAAATCAACTTTGTTAGGACTAAAGTCAGTACATTTTTGTATCTAAAACTAATAAGTCGTGAATGTTTCAAAACTCCTTGTGTTTTAAGAAATATAAATTTTTTAATGTTACATACTTAAACAGTATATAAGTGCATTTGAATAAATATATATATAAAAAAAAATATAAAAAATATGAGTTCCTTAGTTTTTCGTTGTAATATCTGTAATAAGCAATACAGATACCAAAAGTGCTATTTAGAACATTGCAAAAGTCATGTTCAACCCCAAGGTGTGCAGCAGTCCGTACAACCCCAAAATGTGCAGCAGTCCGTAGAACACCAAGATGTATATCATTCCATACATCCCTATAACCCAATGGTCCACAACAATTTGCTATATCAGTATCCCGTGCAGTATCAGTATCCAGTGCAGGTTCCAGCGTATCCTTTGTATCCGTATCCAGTGTCAACCAACCAATTCACAGCACCTATGGAAATTCCGTATCCCATTGAATATAGCGTACCTATACAGTTGCAGCAAAATAATATGCCTAATTATTACCCAAGCTATTTGCCCGTAGAGAATCCTCCTCAAGACATGGATATAAGTCAAGTTATTCCACATGATCAGGCAAATACACAAAATGATGAAGTAGAAATGGATATCTCAAATTCTGCGGATGATCTACTCTCTCAAGCTCCAAATGAATGCAAATATTATATAATAAATAGTGCTTTTAAAAATAATATTACAACATTTGGAGTTCCAATAAGTAAAGACTGTCTGTTATTTGAAGATGCTATAAAGGAAAATAGACCTATCATCAAGGAAAGACTTCAAAATAGTATAGCTGTGCATAATATTATTAAGTTTAATATTAGTCTCATTGGGGAGTATATTCAAATTGTTGGTGATAATATGGAATTGTGTACTATTTCACATAGAGCGAAAACGGATCTTTTGTGCTTTGCAGATGATGTTGAGGAAATGATAGCAAAACAACTGCAAAAAATCCACAACAAAATGTCAGAGTTTCAAGAGCGGGATTCTGGCTGGACTCTAATTAGAATTGTTCGTCTTGAAGTTGCAGTAAATAAGTCAGCTTTGGTGAGAGGATTAAGTTGGATTAGTACGCCAGAGAAACTAAAAAGTAAAATGGCATGTATAAATGTTGAAAACAATGACATTTATTGTTTCAAATGGGCCATTATATCTGCACTGGATACATCTGATATTAAACACAGACAACGGTGGAGCTCATACAATATTGCAGACATTAGAGCTGATATTATTCATTTGCAAAACGGGATTGAAATTGATTTTACAAATTTAAAGTTCCCGTTAGCTTTAAAAAGTATTAAGACATTTGAAGAACGCAATCCTGATATTAGCGTTAATGTATTCGGATATAGCAATGAAAGCAATGAAATTGTTGGACCGTACCACAACACCAAGAAAGAAAACATAGACATGTAAATTTATTAGTTTTAGAAAATGCTGAAGGATACCATCAGTATATTTTTATTAAACAAATATCAAAGTAAGTCAAGAAATATACATATACACCAATGCACATATAAATATATTGATTGCAAATTTATATCTATTTTCCTTCCACAGACTTTTAAAATACCAGACCACGAAACACTGCAAAAAACTGATGTTTTGCAACAACTGTCTGCAATATAGCCACAATGGTAGGACTATGGAGCAACACAAATTGGAATGTGGACAAATTGTGTCTGAGCTTCCATCAGAGGACAAGTCAACATTATGCTTCAAGGACCATCAACGACAGATGGATGTACCATTTGTTGTTATGCAGATTTTGAATGCGTATTGCAGGATACTAGTATTAGAGTAACTGACAAAAGTAGGTATAGCAAAAAGCACATTCATTCTGCTTTTAGTTATTATATTAAACGTAAACATAATGATAAGTTAGATAAGTTTAAAATATATACGGGGGAAGATGCAGGCAAAAAGATTGTAGATTGTATAATTAATAATATATGTAAATTCTTGAATATTTAAAGTTCTTCTTAATTTAGCGATTATGTCTGATAATTACATGTTATACTCCTTTACGTTTTCATGTTTTTGTTTTATAGTCCAATTAAGCATCTTTCTTTGAAAATTTTAAATATTCCTCGATATCATAAATTTTGTTGACATTTTGGACATGTATAAATATGTCGACATGTATATATATATGTGTGTGTATTTGTATATTTATATGTATCTATATATGTGTATGTATATGTATATATTTGTGGGTATATGGATGTATATATATGTGTGTGTATGTATATGTATGTGTATGTATGTATGCATATATATGTATGTATAGTTTTTCCACAATTAAGTCTTTTACATAAGTTTTGTAATATATTGTTTCTTTTTCATTGCCTATACTCTATTTCCGTTTGTAAAAATATTTCAAACATACATATATGTTAACTCTTTAACTTTCAATTTACATATTGTTAATATTAAATAACAATACATGTTAACATATAATATTGCTAACATTTTGTATTTGTAATATTTGAAACAGTTTATAGTTATAGTTTAATGTATAGTTATATAGTTTAATGTATAGTTATAGTTTAATGTTTAGTTATAGTTTAATGTATAATGGAACAAAAAAATTCAGAAAAATAGGACATGAAGAAAATAATTAAACGGTAACACGGGTATTAAAACAAAAGCGTTTTAATATCAGGTTGATACAGTTCTCGGATTCTTTTTCACAATAAAATTTGTGTAAATAGGAACTGTTATCACATTCAACTAAGCCACCTAAACAGTGGTGATAAACACAATATACACATGAGCACTGAAGATGAAAGTGTTGCGACTTTCGAAAACAGCTGTTCTGCTCTGCTGTGTAAGTTGAATAAAACTGATGTTGACTTTTCTGTGTGCCTTGGAATGTTTATCATTATGTCTTTCTGAGATTTTAATTAATTTTGAACAATTAGCCTATGAATATTAATTCAATTTAACATAGCAATATAAAATGGTCGTAAAAATAATTACCTTACAAATTCAAGCTAAGGCTCACATTGTTCTTGTTTTTTTTTTATAATGTTGGGGTAGGCGTGGGAATTTGTGTCTGTCCATATGTGACCTTGGGAATACATGTCCGTCCGTATGTGAACGTAGGAATTTGTGTCTGTCCATATGTGACCTTGAGAATGCATGTCCGTCCGTATATGAGCGTGGGATTTTGTGTCTGTCCATATGTGACCTTGAAAATACATGTCCGTCAGTATGTGAGCTGGGGAATGTGTCTGTCCATATGTGACCTTGGGAATACATGTCCGTCGGTATGTGAGCGTGGGAATTTGTGTCTGTCCATATGTGACCTTCGGAATACATGTCCGTCGGTATGTGAGCGTAGGAATTTGTGTCTGTAGATATGTGAGCGTAGGAATTCTGTCTGTCTATGTTTGCTATAGCCTAATATAAAATAAGAAATTTTTAGGAACATTATAACATTTTTTTTAGGAATTACACTATTTCAAAAGTGTTGTAGCTATATATGGATGGCATTAATGTTTGTGGCTCGTTTCTTGTTGCTGGAGTGAGATTTCTTCTTTTATTTTTTGTTTGTTTTTAATTTTGGTGTGTGTTTACTTAAGATATTTTGTCCAGTATTTCAGTTATTTCTTTTTTGTTTGCAATGCTTGAGTCTGGGGCAATAATTTGATTATTCTGATCTTGAAGACGTTATGAAAAAAGATTTACTATTGCATAAATACTGAAACTGATATTTTGTTTATTTTATACATGACGATCATCGATGGATTTTATTTGAGGAACTGGATGGTGGTGCGATTTCTGTATTTTGTAGAATATGAATATTTATGCTATGTTTAAGTGTGTGTGTGTGTTTTTGTGTTCTGAGTGGCGATTGGAATGTCTGCCTGTCAGACAGGCTGTGTGTATGTGTCTGACGATTGGTGAGTATGTATGACAGTCCACTTTTTTGCTTTCCTGGATTTAGCGCAAGTGGGTCACTATGAAATGTGATAAGATGTACATATTCATGCGTACATAAATATCTACGAATTTATTTCATTTACGCATATACATACAAACAATTAATAAGCGTTTATTATATGTGCCCAAATATTCCCTTGACCATTTGAATGAATGAACCATTGTTTAAACATATGCATTTTTTTAATTTTTATTAATATGTAATATGGATCAAATTATGTATATATTTTTATTTATATCTCAATTTAAATTTGCCTCTACTACATCCGCTGCTTCTAACAACAATTGATCGTCTCCATACATCGCAAGAAAAAGAGGTATATCTATTTTTGGGAGTATTTCAACACTCAATATTTCTATTTGAGGTTTGATTGCTACCTCTCTTCGATGGTCTGTTGTGGTTGGCTGCGAAGACATGATGAAGAACACGATGATTGCCTGTTAGCGTATCAACGTATTCTGTATTCGAAGGATTTGATATCTCAGGTGCAGATGTTGGTTGCGATAACAGCTCTAACAAAAGTTCCTCATCTCCTTCAAGATGTTTCTCGAACTCTTCCTGTCTGGCTTTTCTTAGATATTCCTTCAAATGGTGACGCTGAAGTCTGCGATACAATGGTGTGTACCAGAAGGGCTTCATTTTACAAATACAAGCTGAAATTAAAATTTTAATAATTCTGCTTTTAAAAATTTGCTTAGCTACAAAACTGTTGTAGTTTGTCATTTATATAAATGTTGTCCACTTAGCAGTTTCATTCATGTAAACGTTTTGTATCGTAGAGGCATGCATAAGCATGTCCCTATACTCTATATATATCACTTATCAAAATGTTTGTTTACATAACTATGGTCTAACGAGCAGTTTCATTCCCGTAAACATTTTGTATCGTAGAGGCATGCTAAAGCATGTCCCTGTACTCTGTATATATCACATTCCGTTCAAAACTTTGTTATGTATCTGCATGCACAAGCATGTCTCTGTACTCTGTAGATATCACTTATCAAAATTTTTGTTTACATAAATATTGTCTACGTAGCAGTTTCATTCCCTTAAACATTTTGTATTGTAGAGGCATGCATAAGTTCCATCTCATATACCCGCTGTACTTCTAAAACTACTTTATTAAAGTTTTGCAACCAACGATTTTTGTAGCTACAAGTTACTAACTACACAAATACTGAAAACTACTTTGTTGAAATGTACCGTACTAGACCATACTAAACATTTTCGCGAATTAATATAAATCAACTTTGTTAGGACTAAAGTCAGTACATTTTTGTATCTAAAACTAATAAGTCGTGAATGTTTCAAAACTCCTTGTGTTTTAAGAAATATAAATTTTTTAATGTTACATACTTAAACAGTATATAAGTGCATTTGAATAAATATATATATAAAAAAAAAATATAAAAAATATGAGTTCCTTAGTTTTTCGTTGTAATATCTGTAATAAGCAATACAGATACCAAAAGTGCTATTTAGAACATTGCAAAAGTCATGTTCAACCCCAAGGTGTGCAGCAGTCCGTACAACCCCAAAATGTGCAGCAGTCCGTAGAACACCAAGATGTATATCATTCCATACATCCCTATAACCCAATGGTCCACAACAATTTGCTATATCAGTATCCCGTGCAGTATCAGTATCCAGTGCAGGTTCCAGCGTATCCTTTGTATCCGTATCCAGTGTCAACCAACCAATTCACAGCACCTATGGAAATTCCGTATCCCATTGAATATAGCGTACCTATACAGTTGCAGCAAAATAATATGCCTAATTATTACCCAAGCTATTTGCCCGTAGAGAATCCTCCTCAAGACATGGATATAAGTCAAGTTATTCCACATGATCAGGCAAATACACAAAATGATGAAGTAGAAATGGATATCTCAAATTCTGCGGATGATCTACTCTCTCAAGCTCCAAATGAATGCAAATATTATATAATAAATAGTGCTTTTAAAAATAATATTACAACATTTGGAGTTCCAATAAGTAAAGACTGTCTGTTATTTGAAGATGCTATAAAGGAAAATAGACCTATCATCAAGGAAAGACTTCAAAATAGTATAGCTGTGCATAATATTATTAAGTTTAATATTAGTCTCATTGGGGAGTATATTCAAATTGTTGGTGATAATATGGAATTGTGTACTATTTCACATAGAGCGAAAACGGATCTTTTGTGCTTTGCAGATGATGTTGAGGAAATGATAGCAAAACAACTGCAAAAAATCCACAACAAAATGTCAGAGTTTCAAGAGCGGGATTCTGGCTGGACTCTAATTAGAATTGTTCGTCTTGAAGTTGCAGTAAATAAGTCAGCTTTGGTGAGAGGATTAAGTTGGATTAGTACGCCAGAGAAACTAAAAAGTAAAATGGCATGTATAAATGTTGAAAACAATGACATTTATTGTTTCAAATGGGCCATTATATCTGCACTGGATACATCTGATATTAAACACAGACAACGGTGGAGCTCATACAATATTGCAGACATTAGAGCTGATATTATTCATTTGCAAAACGGGATTGAAATTGATTTTACAAATTTAAAGTTCCCGTTAGCTTTAAAAAGTATTAAGACATTTGAAGAACGCAATCCTGATATTAGCGTTAATGTATTCGGATATAGCAATGAAAGCAATGAAATTGTTGGACCGTACCACAACACCAAGAAAGAAAACATAGACATGTAAATTTATTAGTTTTAGAAAATGCTGAAGGATACCATCAGTATATTTTTATTAAACAAATATCAAAGTAAGTCAAGAAATATACATATACACCAATGCACATATAAATATATTGATTGCAAATTTATATCTATTTTCCTTCCACAGACTTTTAAAATACCAGACCACGAAACACTGCAAAAAACTGATGTTTTGCAACAACTGTCTGCAATATAGCCACAATGGTAGGACTATGGAGCAACACAAATTGGAATGTGGACAAATTGTGTCTGAGCTTCCATCAGAGGACAAGTCAACATTATGCTTCAAGGACCATCAACGACAGATGGATGTACCATTTGTTGTTATGCAGATTTTGAATGCGTATTGCAGGATACTAGTATTAGAGTAACTGACAAAAGTAGGTATAGCAAAAAGCACATTCATTCTGCTTTTAGTTATTATATTAAACGTAAACATAATGATAAGTTAGATAAGTTTAAAATATATACGGGGGAAGATGCAGGCAAAAAGATTGTAGATTGTATAATTAATAATATATGTAAATTCTTGAATATTTAAAGTTCTTCTTAATTTAGCGATTATGTCTGATAATTACATGTTATACTCCTTTACGTTTTCATGTTTTTGTTTTATAGTCCAATTAAGCATCTTTCTTTGAAAATTTTAAATATTCCTCGATATCATAAATTTTGTTGACATTTTGGACATGTATAAATATGTGGACATGTATATATATATGTGTGTGTATTTGTATATTTATATGTATCTATATATGTGTATGTATATGTATATATTTGTGGGTATATGGATGTATATATATGTGTGTGTATGTATATGTATGTGTATGTATGTATGCATATATATGTATGTATAGTTTTTCCACAATTAAGTCTTTTACATAAGTTTTGTAATATATTGTTTCTTTTTCATTGCCTATACTCTATTTCCGTTTGTAAAAATATTTCAAACATACATATATGTTAACTCTTTAACTTTCAATTTACATATTGTTAATATTAAATAACAATACATGTTAACATATAATATTGCTAACATTTTGTATTTGTAATATTTGAAACAGTTTATAGTTATAGTTTAATGTATAGTTATATAGTTTAATGTATAGTTATAGTTTAATGTTTAGTTATAGTTTAATGTATAATGGAACAAAAAAATTCAGAAAAATAGGACATGAAGAAAATAATTAAACGGTAACACGGGTATTAAAACAAAAGCGTTTTAATATCAGGTTGATACAGTTCTCGGATTCTTTTTCACAATAAAATTTGTGTAAATAGGAACTGTTATCACATTCAACTAAGCCACCTAAACAGTGGTGATAAACACAATATACACATGAGCACTGAAGATGAAAGTGTTGCGACTTTCGAAAACAGCTGTTCTGCTCTGCTGTGTAAGTTGAATAAAACTGATGTTGACTTTTCTGTGTGCCTTGGAATGTTTATCATTATGTCTTTCTGAGATTTTAATTAATTTTGAACAATTAGCCTATGAATATTAATTCAATTTAACATAGCAATATAAAATGGTCGTAAAAATAATTACCTTACAAATTCAAGCTAAGGCTCACATTGTTCTTGTTTTTTTTTTATAATGTTGGGGTAGGCGTGGGAATTTGTGTCTGTCCATATGTGACCTTGGGAATACATGTCCGTCCGTATGTGAACGTAGGAATTTGTGTCTGTCCATATGTGACCTTGAGAATGCATGTCCGTCCGTATATGAGCGTGGGATTTTGTGTCTGTCCATATGTGACCTTGAAAATACATGTCCGTCAGTATGTGAGCTGGGGAATGTGTCTGTCCATATGTGACCTTGGGAATACATGTCCGTCGGTATGTGAGCGTGGGAATTTGTGTCTGTCCATATGTGACCTTCGGAATACATGTCCGTCGGTATGTGAGCGTAGGAATTTGTGTCTGTAGATATGTGAGCGTAGGAATTCTGTCTGTCTATGTTTGCTATAGCCTAATATAAAATAAGAAATTTTTAGGAACATTATAACATTTTTTTAGGAATTACACTATTTCAAAAGTGTTGTAGCTATATATGGATGGCATTAATGTTTGTGGCTCGTTTCTTGTTGCTGGAGTGAGATTTCTTCTTTTATTTTTTGTTTGTTTTTAATTTTGGTGTGTGTTTACTTAAGATATTTTGTCCAGTATTTCAGTTATTTCTTTTTTGTTTGCAATGCTTGAGTCTGGGGCAATAATTTGATTATTCTGATCTTGAAGACGTTATGAAAAAAGATTTACTATTGCATAAATACTGAAACTGATATTTTGTTTATTTTATACATGACGATCATCGATGGATTTTATTTGAGGAACTGGATGGTGGTGCGATTTCTGTATTTTGTAGAATATGAATATTTATGCTATGTTTAAGTGTGTGTGTGTGTTTTTGTGTTCTGAGTGGCGATTGGAATGTCTGCCTGTCAGACAGGCTGTGTGTATGTGTCTGACGATTGGTGAGTATGTATGACAGTCCACTTTTTTGCTTTCCTGGATTTAGCGCAAGTGGGTCACTATGAAATGTGATAAGATGTACATATTCATGCGTACATAAATATCTACGAATTTATTTCATTTACGCATATACATACAAACAATTAATAAGCGTTTATTATATGTGCCCAAATATTCCCTTGACCATTTGAATGAATGAACCATTGTTTAAACATATGCATTTTTTTAATTTTTATTAATATGTAATATGGATCAAATTATGTATATATTTTTATTTATATCTCAATTTAAATTTGCCTCTACTACATCCGCTGCTTCTAACAACAATTGATCGTCTCCATACATCGCAAGAAAAAGAGGTATATCTATTTTTGGGAGTATTTCAACACTCAATATTTCTATTTGAGGTTTGATTGCTACCTCTCTTCGATGGTCTGTTGTGGTTGGCTGCGAAGACATGATGAAGAACACGATGATTGCCTGTTAGCGTATCAACGTATTCTGTATTCGAAGGATTTGATATCTCAGGTGCAGATGTTGGTTGCGATAACAGCTCTAACAAAAGTTCCTCATCTCCTTCAAGATGTTTCTCGAACTCTTCCTGTCTGGCTTTTCTTAGATATTCCTTCAAATGGTGACGCTGAAGTCTGCGATACAATGGTGTGTACCAGAAGGGCTTCATTTTACAAATACAAGCTGAAATTAAAATTTTAATAATTCTGCTTTTAAAAATTTGTTTAGCTACAAAACTGTTGTAGTTTGTCATTTATATAAATGTTGTCCACTTAGCAGTTTCATTCATGTAAACGTTTTGTATCGTAGAGGCATGCATAAGCATGTCCCTATACTCTATATATATCACTTATCAAAATGTTTGTTTACATAACTATGGTCTAACGAGCAGTTTCATTCCCGTAAACATTTTGTATCGTAGAGGCATGCTAAAGCATGTCCCTGTACTCTGTATATATCACATTCCGTTCAAAACTTTGTTATGTATCTGCATGCACAAGCATGTCTCTGTACTCTGTAGATATCACTTATCAAAATTTTTGTTTACATAAATATTGTCTACGTAGCAGTTTCATTCCCTTAAACATTTTGTATTGTAGAGGCATGCATAAGTTCCATCTCATATACCCGCTGTACTTCTAAAACTACTTTATTAAAGTTTTGCAACCAACGATTTTTGTAGCTACAAGTTACTAACTACACAAATACTGAAAACTACTTTGTTGAAATGTACCGTACTAGACCATACTAAACATTTTCGCGAATTAATATAAATCAACTTTGTTAGGACTAAAGTCAGTACATTTTTGTATCTAAAACTAATAAGTCGTGAATGTTTCAAAACTCCTTGTGTTTTAAGAAATATAAATTTTTTAATGTTACATACTTAAACAGTATATAAGTGCATTTGAATAAATATATATATAAAAAAAAAATATAAAAAATATGAGTTCCTTAGTTTTTCGTTGTAATATCTGTAATAAGCAATACAGATACCAAAAGTGCTATTTAGAACATTGCAAAAGTCATGTTCAACCCCAAGGTGTGCAGCAGTCCGTACAACCCCAAAATGTGCAGCAGTCCGTAGAACACCAAGATGTATATCATTCCATACATCCCTATAACCCAATGGTCCACAACAATTTGCTATATCAGTATCCCGTGCAGTATCAGTATCCAGTGCAGGTTCCAGCGTATCCTTTGTATCCGTATCCAGTGTCAACCAACCAATTCACAGCACCTATGGAAATTCCGTATCCCATTGAATATAGCGTACCTATACAGTTGCAGCAAAATAATATGCCTAATTATTACCCAAGCTATTTGCCCGTAGAGAATCCTCCTCAAGACATGGATATAAGTCAAGTTATTCCACATGATCAGGCAAATACACAAAATGATGAAGTAGAAATGGATATCTCAAATTCTGCGGATGATCTACTCTCTCAAGCTCCAAATGAATGCAAATATTATATAATAAATAGTGCTTTTAAAAATAATATTACAACATTTGGAGTTCCAATAAGTAAAGACTGTCTGTTATTTGAAGATGCTATAAAGGAAAATAGACCTATCATCAAGGAAAGACTTCAAAATAGTATAGCTGTGCATAATATTATTAAGTTTAATATTAGTCTCATTGGGGAGTATATTCAAATTGTTGGTGATAATATGGAATTGTGTACTATTTCACATAGAGCGAAAACGGATCTTTTGTGCTTTGCAGATGATGTTGAGGAAATGATAGCAAAACAACTGCAAAAAATCCACAACAAAATGTCAGAGTTTCAAGAGCGGGATTCTGGCTGGACTCTAATTAGAATTGTTCGTCTTGAAGTTGCAGTAAATAAGTCAGCTTTGGTGAGAGGATTAAGTTGGATTAGTACGCCAGAGAAACTAAAAAGTAAAATGGCATGTATAAATGTTGAAAACAATGACATTTATTGTTTCAAATGGGCCATTATATCTGCACTGGATACATCTGATATTAAACACAGACAACGGTGGAGCTCATACAATATTGCAGACATTAGAGCTGATATTATTCATTTGCAAAACGGGATTGAAATTGATTTTACAAATTTAAAGTTCCCGTTAGCTTTAAAAAGTATTAAGACATTTGAAGAACGCAATCCTGATATTAGCGTTAATGTATTCGGATATAGCAATGAAAGCAATGAAATTGTTGGACCGTACCACAACACCAAGAAAGAAAACATAGACATGTAAATTTATTAGTTTTAGAAAATGCTGAAGGATACCATCAGTATATTTTTATTAAACAAATATCAAAGTAAGTCAAGAAATATACATATACACCAATGCACATATAAATATATTGATTGCAAATTTATATCTATTTTCCTTCCACAGACTTTTAAAATACCAGACCACGAAACACTGCAAAAAACTGATGTTTTGCAACAACTGTCTGCAATATAGCCACAATGGTAGGACTATGGAGCAACACAAATTGGAATGTGGACAAATTGTGTCTGAGCTTCCATCAGAGGACAAGTCAACATTATGCTTCAAGGACCATCAACGACAGATGGATGTACCATTTGTTGTTATGCAGATTTTGAATGCGTATTGCAGGATACTAGTATTAGAGTAACTGACAAAAGTAGGTATAGCAAAAAGCACATTCATTCTGCTTTTAGTTATTATATTAAACGTAAACATAATGATAAGTTAGATAAGTTTAAAATATATACGGGGGAAGATGCAGGCAAAAAGATTGTAGATTGTATAATTAATAATATATGTAAATTCTTGAATATTTAAAGTTCTTCTTAATTTAGCGATTATGTCTGATAATTACATGTTATACTCCTTTACGTTTTCATGTTTTTGTTTTATAGTCCAATTAAGCATCTTTCTTTGAAAATTTTAAATATTCCTCGATATCATAAATTTTGTTGACATTTTGGACATGTATAAATATGTGGACATGTATATATATATGTGTGTGTATTTGTATATTTATATGTATCTATATATGTGTATGTATATGTATATATTTGTGGGTATATGGATGTATATATATGTGTGTGTATGTATATGTATGTGTATGTATGTATGCATATATATGTATGTATAGTTTTTCCACAATTAAGTCTTTTACATAAGTTTTGTAATATATTGTTTCTTTTTCATTGCCTATACTCTATTTCCGTTTGTAAAAATATTTCAAACATACATATATGTTAACTCTTTAACTTTCAATTTACATATTGTTAATATTAAATAACAATACATGTTAACATATAATATTGCTAACATTTTGTATTTGTAATATTTGAAACAGTTTATAGTTATAGTTTAATGTATAGTTATATAGTTTAATGTATAGTTATAGTTTAATGTTTAGTTATAGTTTAATGTATAATGGAACAAAAAAATTCAGAAAAATAGGACATGAAGAAAATAATTAAACGGTAACACGGGTATTAAAACAAAAGCGTTTTAATATCAGGTTGATACAGTTCTCGGATTCTTTTTCACAATAAAATTTGTGTAAATAGGAACTGTTATCACATTCAACTAAGCCACCTAAACAGTGGTGATAAACACAATATACACATGAGCACTGAAGATGAAAGTGTTGCGACTTTCGAAAACAGCTGTTCTGCTCTGCTGTGTAAGTTGAATAAAACTGATGTTGACTTTTCTGTGTGCCTTGGAATGTTTATCATTATGTCTTTCTGAGATTTTAATTAATTTTGAACAATTAGCCTATGAATATTAATTCAATTTAACATAGCAATATAAAATGGTCGTAAAAATAATTACCTTACAAATTCAAGCTAAGGCTCACATTGTTCTTGTTTTTTTTTTATAATGTTGGGGTAGGCGTGGGAATTTGTGTCTGTCCATATGTGACCTTGGGAATACATGTCCGTCCGTATGTGAACGTAGGAATTTGTGTCTGTCCATATGTGACCTTGAGAATGCATGTCCGTCCGTATATGAGCGTGGGATTTTGTGTCTGTCCATATGTGACCTTGAAAATACATGTCCGTCAGTATGTGAGCTGGGGAATGTGTCTGTCCATATGTGACCTTGGGAATACATGTCCGTCGGTATGTGAGCGTGGGAATTTGTGTCTGTCCATATGTGACCTTCGGAATACATGTCCGTCGGTATGTGAGCGTAGGAATTTGTGTCTGTAGATATGTGAGCGTAGGAATTCTGTCTGTCTATGTTTGCTATAGCCTAATATAAAATAAGAAATTTTTAGGAACATTATAACATTTTTTTTAGGAATTACACTATTTCAAAAGTGTTGTAGCTATATATGGATGGCATTAATGTTTGTGGCTCGTTTCTTGTTGCTGGAGTGAGATTTCTTCTTTTATTTTTTGTTTGTTTTTAATTTTGGTGTGTGTTTACTTAAGATATTTTGTCCAGTATTTCAGTTATTTCTTTTTTGTTTGCAATGCTTGAGTCTGGGGCAATAATTTGATTATTCTGATCTTGAAGACGTTATGAAAAAAGATTTACTATTGCATAAATACTGAAACTGATATTTTGTTTATTTTATACATGACGATCATCGATGGATTTTATTTGAGGAACTGGATGGTGGTGCGATTTCTGTATTTTGTAGAATATGAATATTTATGCTATGTTTAAGTGTGTGTGTGTGTTTTTGTGTTCTGAGTGGCGATTGGAATGTCTGCCTGTCAGACAGGCTGTGTGTATGTGTCTGACGATTGGTGAGTATGTATGACAGTCCACTTTTTTGCTTTCCTGGATTTAGCGCAAGTGGGTCACTATGAAATGTGATAAGATGTACATATTCATGCGTACATAAATATCTACGAATTTATTTCATTTACGCATATACATACAAACAATTAATAAGCGTTTATTATATGTGCCCAAATATTCCCTTGACCATTTGAATGAATGAACCATTGTTTAAACATATGCATTTTTTTAATTTTTATTAATATGTAATATGGATCAAATTATGTATATATTTTTATTTATATCTCAATTTAAATTTGCCTCTACTACATCCGCTGCTTCTAACAACAATTGATCGTCTCCATACATCGCAAGAAAAAGAGGTATATCTATTTTTGGGAGTATTTCAACACTCAATATTTCTATTTGAGGTTTGATTGCTACCTCTCTTCGATGGTCTGTTGTGGTTGGCTGCGAAGACATGATGAAGAACACGATGATTGCCTGTTAGCGTATCAACGTATTCTGTATTCGAAGGATTTGATATCTCAGGTGCAGATGTTGGTTGCGATAACAGCTCTAACAAAAGTTCCTCATCTCCTTCAAGATGTTTCTCGAACTCTTCCTGTCTGGCTTTTCTTAGATATTCCTTCAAATGGTGACGCTGAAGTCTGCGATACAATGGTGTGTACCAGAAGGGCTTCATTTTACAAATACAAGCTGAAATTAAAATTTTAATAATTCTGCTTTTAAAAATTTGTTTAGCTACAAAACTGTTGTAGTTTGTCATTTATATAAATGTTGTCCACTTAGCAGTTTCATTCATGTAAACGTTTTGTATCGTAGAGGCATGCATAAGCATGTCCCTATACTCTATATATATCACTTATCAAAATGTTTGTTTACATAACTATGGTCTAACGAGCAGTTTCATTCCCGTAAACATTTTGTATCGTAGAGGCATGCTAAAGCATGTCCCTGTACTCTGTATATATCACATTCCGTTCAAAACTTTGTTATGTATCTGCATGCACAAGCATGTCTCTGTACTCTGTAGATATCACTTATCAAAATTTTTGTTTACATAAATATTGTCTACGTAGCAGTTTCATTCCCTTAAACATTTTGTATTGTAGAGGCATGCATAAGTTCCATCTCATATACCCGCTGTACTTCTAAAACTACTTTATTAAAGTTTTGCAACCAACGATTTTTGTAGCTACAAGTTACTAACTACACAAATACTGAAAACTACTTTGTTGAAATGTACCGTACTAGACCATACTAAACATTTTCGCGAATTAATATAAATCAACTTTGTTAGGACTAAAGTCAGTACATTTTTGTATCTAAAACTAATAAGTCGTGAATGTTTCAAAACTCCTTGTGTTTTAAGAAATATAAATTTTTTAATGTTACATACTTAAACAGTATATAAGTGCATTTGAATAAATATATATATAAAAAAAAAATATAAAAAATATGAGTTCCTTAGTTTTTCGTTGTAATATCTGTAATAAGCAATACAGATACCAAAAGTGCTATTTAGAACATTGCAAAAGTCATGTTCAACCCCAAGGTGTGCAGCAGTCCGTACAACCCCAAAATGTGCAGCAGTCCGTAGAACACCAAGATGTATATCATTCCATACATCCCTATAACCCAATGGTCCACAACAATTTGCTATATCAGTATCCCGTGCAGTATCAGTATCCAGTGCAGGTTCCAGCGTATCCTTTGTATCCGTATCCAGTGTCAACCAACCAATTCACAGCACCTATGGAAATTCCGTATCCCATTGAATATAGCGTACCTATACAGTTGCAGCAAAATAATATGCCTAATTATTACCCAAGCTATTTGCCCGTAGAGAATCCTCCTCAAGACATGGATATAAGTCAAGTTATTCCACATGATCAGGCAAATACACAAAATGATGAAGTAGAAATGGATATCTCAAATTCTGCGGATGATCTACTCTCTCAAGCTCCAAATGAATGCAAATATTATATAATAAATAGTGCTTTTAAAAATAATATTACAACATTTGGAGTTCCAATAAGTAAAGACTGTCTGTTATTTGAAGATGCTATAAAGGAAAATAGACCTATCATCAAGGAAAGACTTCAAAATAGTATAGCTGTGCATAATATTATTAAGTTTAATATTAGTCTCATTGGGGAGTATATTCAAATTGTTGGTGATAATATGGAATTGTGTACTATTTCACATAGAGCGAAAACGGATCTTTTGTGCTTTGCAGATGATGTTGAGGAAATGATAGCAAAACAACTGCAAAAAATCCACAACAAAATGTCAGAGTTTCAAGAGCGGGATTCTGGCTGGACTCTAATTAGAATTGTTCGTCTTGAAGTTGCAGTAAATAAGTCAGCTTTGGTGAGAGGATTAAGTTGGATTAGTACGCCAGAGAAACTAAAAAGTAAAATGGCATGTATAAATGTTGAAAACAATGACATTTATTGTTTCAAATGGGCCATTATATCTGCACTGGATACATCTGATATTAAACACAGACAACGGTGGAGCTCATACAATATTGCAGACATTAGAGCTGATATTATTCATTTGCAAAACGGGATTGAAATTGATTTTACAAATTTAAAGTTCCCGTTAGCTTTAAAAAGTATTAAGACATTTGAAGAACGCAATCCTGATATTAGCGTTAATGTATTCGGATATAGCAATGAAAGCAATGAAATTGTTGGACCGTACCACAACACCAAGAAAGAAAACATAGACATGTAAATTTATTAGTTTTAGAAAATGCTGAAGGATACCATCAGTATATTTTTATTAAACAAATATCAAAGTAAGTCAAGAAATATACATATACACCAATGCACATATAAATATATTGATTGCAAATTTATATCTATTTTCCTTCCACAGACTTTTAAAATACCAGACCACGAAACACTGCAAAAAACTGATGTTTTGCAACAACTGTCTGCAATATAGCCACAATGGTAGGACTATGGAGCAACACAAATTGGAATGTGGACAAATTGTGTCTGAGCTTCCATCAGAGGACAAGTCAACATTATGCTTCAAGGACCATCAACGACAGATGGATGTACCATTTGTTGTTATGCAGATTTTGAATGCGTATTGCAGGATACTAGTATTAGAGTAACTGACAAAAGTAGGTATAGCAAAAAGCACATTCATTCTGCTTTTAGTTATTATATTAAACGTAAACATAATGATAAGTTAGATAAGTTTAAAATATATACGGGGGAAGATGCAGGCAAAAAGATTGTAGATTGTATAATTAATAATATATGTAAATTCTTGAATATTTAAAGTTCTTCTTAATTTAGCGATTATGTCTGATAATTACATGTTATACTCCTTTACGTTTTCATGTTTTTGTTTTATAGTCCAATTAAGCATCTTTCTTTGAAAATTTTAAATATTCCTCGATATCATAAATTTTGTTGACATTTTGGACATGTATAAATATGTGGACATGTATATATATATGTGTGTGTATTTGTATATTTATATGTATCTATATATGTGTATGTATATGTATATATTTGTGGGTATATGGATGTATATATATGTGTGTGTATGTATATGTATGTGTATGTATGTATGCATATATATGTATATATAGTTTTTCCACAATTAAGTCTTTTACATAAGTTTTGTAATATATTGTTTCTTTTTCATTGCCTATACTCTATTTCCGTTTGTAAAAATATTTCAAACATACATATATGTTAACTCTTTAACTTTCAATTTACATATTGTTAATATTAAATAACAATACATGTTAACATATAATATTGCTAACATTTTGTATTTGTAATATTTGAAACAGTTTATAGTTATAGTTTAATGTATAGTTATATAGTTTAATGTATAGTTATAGTTTAATGTTTAGTTATAGTTTAATGTATAATGGAACAAAAAAATTCAGAAAAATAGGACATGAAGAAAATAATTAAACGGTAACACGGGTATTAAAACAAAAACGTTTTAATATCAGGTTGATACAGTTCTCGGATTCTTTTTCACAATAAAATTTGTGTAAATAGGAACTGTTATCACATTCAACTAAGCCACCTAAACAGTGGTGATAAACACAATATACACATGAGCACTGAAGATGAAAGTGTTGCGACTTTCGAAAACAGCTGTTCTGCTCTGCTGTGTAAGTTGAATAAAACTGATGTTGACTTTTCTGTGTGCCTTGGAATGTTTATCATTATGTCTTTCTGAGATTTTAATTAATTTTGAACAATTAGCCTATGAATATTAATTCAATTTAACATAGCAATATAAAATGGTCGTAAAAATAATTACCTTACAAATTCAAGCTAAGGCTCACATTGTTCTTGTTTTTTTTTTATAATGTTGGGGTAGGCGTGGGAATTTGTGTCTGTCCATATGTGACCTTGGGAATACATGTCCGTCCGTATGTGAACGTAGGAATTTGTGTCTGTCCATATGTGACCTTGAGAATGCATGTCCGTCCGTATATGAGCGTGGGATTTTGTGTCTGTCCATATGTGACCTTGAAAATACATGTCCGTCAGTATGTGAGCTGGGGAATGTGTCTGTCCATATGTGACCTTGGGAATACATGTCCGTCGGTATGTGAGCGTGGGAATTTGTGTCTGTCCATATGTGACCTTCGGAATACATGTCCGTCGGTATGTGAGCGTAGGAATTTGTGTCTGTAGATATGTGAGCGTAGGAATTCTGTCTGTCTATGTTTGCTATAGCCTAATATAAAATAAGAAATTTTTAGGAACATTATAACATTTTTTTTAGGAATTACACTATTTCAAAAGTGTTGTAGCTATATATGGATGGCATTAATGTTTGTGGCTCGTTTCTTGTTGCTGGAGTGAGATTTCTTCTTTTATTTTTTGTTTGTTTTTAATTTTGGTGTGTGTTTACTTAAGATATTTTGTCCAGTATTTCAGTTATTTCTTTTTTGTTTGCAATGCTTGAGTCTGGGGCAATAATTTGATTATTCTGATCTTGAAGACGTTATGAAAAAAGATTTACTATTGCATAAATACTGAAACTGATATTTTGTTTATTTTATACATGACGATCATCGATGGATTTTATTTGAGGAACTGGATGGTGGTGCGATTTCTGTATTTTGTAGAATATGAATATTTATGCTATGTTTAAGTGTGTGTGTGTGTTTTTGTGTTCTGAGTGGCGATTGGAATGTCTGCCTGTCAGACAGGCTGTGTGTATGTGTCTGACGATTGGTGAGTATGTATGACAGTCCACTTTTTTGCTTTCCTGGATTTAGCGCAAGTGGGTCACTATGAAATGTGATAAGATGTACATATTCATGCGTACATAAATATCTACGAATTTATTTCATTTACGCATATACATACAAACAATTAATAAGCGTTTATTATATGTGCCCAAATATTCCCTTGACCATTTGAATGAATGAACCATTGTTTAAACATATGCATTTTTTTAATTTTTATTAATATGTAATATGGATCAAATTATGTATATATTTTTATTTATATCTCAATTTAAATTTGCCTCTACTACATCCGCTGCTTCTAACAACAATTGATCGTCTCCATACATCGCAAGAAAAAGAGGTATATCTATTTTTGGGAGTATTTCAACACTCAATATTTCTATTTGAGGTTTGATTGCTACCTCTCTTCGATGGTCTGTTGTGGTTGGCTGCGAAGACATGATGAAGAACACGATGATTGCCTGTTAGCGTATCAACGTATTCTGTATTCGAAGGATTTGATATCTCAGGTGCAGATGTTGGTTGCGATAACAGCTCTAACAAAAGTTCCTCATCTCCTTCAAGATGTTTCTCGAACTCTTCCTGTCTGGCTTTTCTTAGATATTCCTTCAAATGGTGACGCTGAAGTCTGCGATACAATGGTGTGTACCAGAAGGGCTTCATTTTACAAATACAAGCTGAAATTAAAATTTTAATAATTCTGCTTTTAAAAATTTGTTTAGCTACAAAACTGTTGTAGTTTGTCATTTATATAAATGTTGTCCACTTAGCAGTTTCATTCATGTAAACGTTTTGTATCGTAGAGGCATGCATAAGCATGTCCCTATACTCTATATATATCACTTATCAAAATGTTTGTTTACATAACTATGGTCTAACGAGCAGTTTCATTCCCGTAAACATTTTGTATCGTAGAGGCATGCTAAAGCATGTCCCTGTACTCTGTATATATCACATTCCGTTCAAAACTTTGTTATGTATCTGCATGCACAAGCATGTCTCTGTACTCTGTAGATATCACTTATCAAAATTTTTGTTTACATAAATATTGTCTACGTAGCAGTTTCATTCCCTTAAACATTTTGTATTGTAGAGGCATGCATAAGTTCCATCTCATATACCCGCTGTACTTCTAAAACTACTTTATTAAAGTTTTGCAACCAACGATTTTTGTAGCTACAAGTTACTAACTACACAAATACTGAAAACTACTTTGTTGAAATGTACCGTACTAGACCATACTAAACATTTTCGCGAATTAATATAAATCAACTTTGTTAGGACTAAAGTCAGTACATTTTTGTATCTAAAACTAATAAGTCGTGAATGTTTCAAAACTCCTTGTGTTTTAAGAAATATAAATTTTTTAATGTTACATACTTAAACAGTATATAAGTGCATTTGAATAAATATATATATAAAAAAAAATATAAAAAATATGAGTTCCTTAGTTTTTCGTTGTAATATCTGTAATAAGCAATACAGATACCAAAAGTGCTATTTAGAACATTGCAAAAGTCATGTTCAACCCCAAGGTGTGCAGCAGTCCGTACAACCCCAAAATGTGCAGCAGTCCGTAGAACACCAAGATGTATATCATTCCATACATCCCTATAACCCAATGGTCCACAACAATTTGCTATATCAGTATCCCGTGCAGTATCAGTATCCAGTGCAGGTTCCAGCGTATCCTTTGTATCCGTATCCAGTGTCAACCAACCAATTCACAGCACCTATGGAAATTCCGTATCCCATTAAATATAGCGTACCTATACAGTTGCAGCAAAATAATATGCCTAATTATTACCCAAGCTATTTGCCCGTAGAGAATCCTCCTCAAGACATGGATATAAGTCAAGTTATTCCACATGATCAGGCAAATACACAAAATGATGAAGTAGAAATGGATATCTCAAATTCTGCGGATGATCTACTCTCTCAAGCTCCAAATGAATGCAAATATTATATAATAAATAGTGCTTTTAAAAATAATATTACAACATTTGGAGTTCCAATAAGTAAAGACTGTCTGTTATTTGAAGATGCTATAAAGGAAAATAGACCTATCATCAAGGAAAGACTTCAAAATAGTATAGCTGTGCATAATATTATTAAGTTTAATATTAGTCTCATTGGGGAGTATATTCAAATTGTTGGTGATAATATGGAATTGTGTACTATTTCACATAGAGCGAAAATGGATCTTTTGTGCTTTGCAGATGATGTTGAGGAAATGATAACAAAACAACTGCAAAAAATCCACAACAAAATGTCAGAGTTTCAAGAGCGGGATTCTGGCTGGACTCTAATTAGAATTGTTCGTCTTGAAGTTGCAGTAAATAAGTCAGCTTTGGTGAGAGGATCAAGTTGGATTAGTACGCCAGAGAAACTAAAAAGTAAAATGGCATGTATAAATGTTGAAAACAATGACATTTATTGTTTCAAATGGGCCATTATATCTGCACTGGATACATCTGATATTAAACACAGACAACGGTGGAGCTCATACAATATTGCAGACATTAGAGCTGATATTATTCATTTGCAAAACGGGATTGAAATTGATTTTACAAATTTAAAGTTCCCGTTAGCTTTAAAAAGTATTAAGACATTTGAAGAACGCAATCCTGATATTAGCGTTAATGTATTTGGATATAGCAATGAAAGCAATGAAATTGTTGGACCGTACCACAACACCAAGAAAGAAAACATAGACATGTAAATTTATTAGTTTTAGAAAATGCTGAAGGATACCATCAGTATATTTTTATTAAACAAATATCAAAGTAAGTCAAGAAATATACATATACACCAATGCACATATAAATATATTGATTGCAAATTTATATCTATTTTCCTTCCACAGACTTTTAAAATACCAGACCACGAAACACTGCAAAAAACTGATGTTTTGCAACAACTGTCTGCAATATAGCCACAATGGTAGGACTATGGAGCAACACAAATTGGAATGTGGACAAATTGTGTCTGAGCTTCCATCAGAGGACAAGTCAACATTATGCTTCAAGGACCATCAACGACAGATGGATGTACCATTTGTTGTTATGCAGATTTTGAATGCGTATTGCAGGATACTAGTATTAGAGTAACTGACAAAAGTAGGTATAGCAAAAAGCACATTCATTCTGCTTTTAGTTATTATATTAAACGTAAACATAATGATAAGTTAGATAAGTTTAAAATATATACGGGGGAAGATGCAGGCGAAAAGATTGTAGATTGTATAATTAATAATATATGTAAATTCTTGAATATTTAAAGTTCTTCTTAATTTAGCGATTATGTCTGATAATTACATGTTATACTCCTTTACGTTTTCATGTTTTTGTTTTATAGTCCAATTAAGCATCTTTCTTTGAAAATTTTAAATATTCCTCGATATCATAAATTTTGTTGACATTTTGGACATGTATAAATATGTGGACATGTATATATATATGTGTGTGTATTTGTATATTTATATGTATCTATATATGTGTATGTATATGTATATATTTGTGGGTATATGGATGTATATATATGTGTGTGTATGTATATGTATGTGTATGTATGTATGCATATATATGTATATATAGTTTTTCCACAATTAAGTCTTTTACATAAGTTTTGTAATATATTGTTTCTTTTTCATTGCCTATACTCTATTTCCGTTTGTAAAAATATTTCAAACATACATATATGTTAACTCTTTAACTTTCAATTTACATATTGTTAATATTAAATAACAATACATGTTAACATATAATATTGCTAACATTTTGTATTTGTAATATTTGAAACAGTTTATAGTTATAGTTTAATGTATAGTTATATAGTTTAATGTATAGTTATAGTTTAATGTTTAGTTATAGTTTAATGTATAATGGAACAAAAAAATTCAGAAAAATAGGACATGAAGAAAATAATTAAACGGTAACACGGGTATTAAAACAAAAACGTTTTAATATCAGGTTGATACAGTTCTCGGATTCTTTTTCACAATAAAATTTGTGTAAATAGGAACTGTTATCACATTCAACTAAGCCACCTAAACAGTGGTGATAAACACAATATACACATGAGCACTGAAGATGAAAGTGTTGCGACTTTCGAAAACAGCTGTTCTGCTCTGCTGTGTAAGTTGAATAAAACTGATGTTGACTTTTCTGTGTGCCTTGGAATGTTTATCATTATGTCTTTCTGAGATTTTAATTAATTTTGAACAATTAGCCTATGAATATTAATTCAATTTAACATAGCAATATAAAATGGTCGTAAAAATAATTACCTTACAAATTCAAGCTAAGGCTCACATTGTTCTTGTTTTTTTTTTATAATGTTGGGGTAGGCGTGGGAATTTGTGTCTGTCCATATGTGACCTTGGGAATACATGTCCGTCCGTATGTGAACGTAGGAATTTGTGTCTGTCCATATGTGACCTTGAGAATGCATGTCCGTCCGTATATGAGCGTGGGATTTTGTGTCTGTCCATATGTGACCTTGAAAATACATGTCCGTCAGTATGTGAGCTGGGGAATGTGTCTGTCCATATGTGACCTTGGGAATACATGTCCGTCGGTATGTGAGCGTGGGAATTTGTGTCTGTCCATATGTGACCTTCGGAATACATGTCCGTCGGTATGTGAGCGTAGGAATTTGTGTCTGTAGATATGTGAGCGTAGGAATTCTGTCTGTCTATGTTTGCTATAGCCTAATATAAAATAAGAAATTTTTAGGAACATTATAACATTTTTTTTAGGAATTACACTATTTCAAAAGTGTTGTAGCTATATATGGATGGCATTAATGTTTGTGGTTCGTTTCTTGTTGCTGGAGTGAGATTTCTTCTTTTATTTTTTGTTTGTTTTTAATTTTGGTGTGTGTTTACTTAAGATATTTTGTCCAGTATTTCAGTTATTTCTTTTTTGTTTGCAATGCTTGAGTCTGGGGCAATAATTTGATTATTCTGATCTTGAAGACGTTATGAAAAAAGATTTACTATTGCATAAATACTGAAACTGATATTTTGTTTATTTTATACATGACGATCATCGATGGATTTTATTTGAGGAACTGGATGGTGGTGCGATTTCTGTATTTTGTAGAATATGAATATTTATGCTATGTTTAAGTGTGTGTGTGTGTTTTTGTGTTCTGAGTGGCGATTGGAATGTCTGCCTGTCAGACAGGCTGTGTGTGTGTGTCTGACGATTGGTGAGTATGTATGACAGTCCACTTTTTTGCTTTCCTGGATTTAGCGCAAGTGGGTCACTATGAAATGTGATAAGATGTACATATTCATGCGTACATAAATATCTACGAATTTATTTCATTTACGCATATACATACAAACAATTAATAAGCGTTTATTATATGTGCCCAAATATTCCCTTGACCATTTGAATGAATGAACCATTGTTTAAACATATGCATTTTTTTAATTTTTATTAATATGTAATATGGATCAAATTATGTATATATTTTTATTTATATCTCAATTTAAATTTGCCTCTACTACATCCGCTGCTTCTAACAACAATTGATCGTCTCCATACATCGCAAGAAAAAGAGGTATATCTATTTTTGGGAGTATTTCAACACTCAATATTTCTATTTGAGGTTTGATTGCTACCTCTCTTCGATGGTCTGTTGTGGTTGGCTGCGAAGACATGATGAAGAACACGATGATTGCCTGTTAGCGTATCAACGTATTCTGTATTCGAAGGATTTGATATCTCAGGTGCAGATGTTGGTTGCGATAACAGCTCTAACAAAAGTTCCTCATCTCCTTCAAGATGTTTCTCGAACTCTTCCTGTCTGGCTTTTCTTAGATATTCCTTCAAATGGTGACGCTGAAGTCTGCGATACAATGGTGTGTACCAGAAGGGCTTCATTTTACAAATACAAGCTGAAATTAAAATTTTAATAATTCTGCTTTTAAAAATTTGTTTAGCTACAAAACTGTTGTAGCTTGTCATTTATATAAATGTTGTCCACTTAGCAGTTTCCTTCATGTAAACGTTTTGTATCGTAGAGGCATGCATAAGCATGTCCCTATACTCTATATATATCACTTATCAAAATGTTTGTTTACATAACTATGGTCTAACGAGCAGTTTCATTCCCGTAAACATTTTGTATCGTAGAGGCATGCTAAAGCATGTCCCTGTACTCTGTATATATCACATTCCGTTCAAAACTTTGTTATGTATCTGCATGCACAAGCATGTCTCTGTACTCTGTAGATATCACTTATCAAAATTTTTGTTTACATAAATATTGTCTACGTAGCAGTTTCATTCCCTTAAACATTTTGTATTGTAGAGGCATGCATAAGTTCCATCTCATATACCCGCTGTACTTCTAAAACTACTTTATTAAAGTTTTGCAACCAACGATTTTTGTAGCTACAAGTTACTAACTACACAAATACTGAAAACTACTTTGTTGAAATGTACCGTACTAGACCATACTAAACATTTTCGCGAATTAATATAAATCAACTTTGTTAGGACTAAAGTCAGTACATTTTTGTATCTAAAACTAATAAGTCGTGAATGTTTCAAAACTCCTTGTGTTTTAAGAAATATAAATTTTTTAATGTTACATACTTAAACAGTATATAAGTGCATTTGAATAAATATATATATAAAAAAAAAATATAAAAAATATGAGTTCCTTAGTTTTTCGTTGTAATATCTGTAATAAGCAATACAGATACCAAAAGTGCTATTTAGAACATTGCAAAAGTCATGTTCAACCCCAAGGTGTGCAGCAGTCCGTACAACCCCAAAATGTGCAGCAGTCCGTAGAACACCAAGATGTATATCATTCCATACATCCCTATAACCCAATGGTCCACAACAATTTGCTATATCAGTATCCCGTGCAGTATCAGTATCCAGTGCAGGTTCCAGCGTATCCTTTGTATCCGTATCCAGTGTCAACCAACCAATTCACAGCACCTATGGAAATTCCGTATCCCATTGAATATAGCGTACCTATACAGTTGCAGCAAAATAATATGCCTAATTATTACCCAAGCTATTTGCCCGTAGAGAATCCTCCTCAAGACATGGATATAAGTCAAGTTATTCCACATGATCAGGCAAATACACAAAATGATGAAGTAGAAATGGATATCTCAAATTCTGCGGATGATCTACTCTCTCAAGCTCCAAATGAATGCAAATATTATATAATAAATAGTGCTTTTAAAAATAATATTACAACATTTGGAGTTCCAATAAGTAAAGACTGTCTGTTATTTGAAGATGCTATAAAGGAAAATAGACCTATCATCAAGGAAAGACTTCAAAATAGTATAGCTGTGCATAATATTATTAAGTTTAATATTAGTCTCATTGGGGAGTATATTCAAATTGTTGGTGATAATATGGAATTGTGTACTATTTCATATAGAGCAAAAACGGATCTTTTGTGCTTTGCAGATGATGTTGAGGAAATGATAGCAAAACAACTGCAAAAAATCCACAACAAAATGTCAGAGTTTCAAGAGCGGGATTCTGGCTGGACTCTAATTAGAATTGTTCGTCTTGAAGTTGCAGTAAATAAGTCAGCTTTGGTGAGAGGATTAAGTTGGATTAGTACGCCAGAGAAACTAAAAAGTAAAATGGCATGTATAAATGTTGAAAACAATGACATTTATTGTTTCAAATGGGCCATTATATCTGCACTGGATACATCTGATATTAAACACAGACAACGGTGGAGCTCATACAATATTGCAGACATTAGAGCTGATATTATTCATTTGCAAAACGGGATTGAAATTGATTTTACAAATATAAAGTTCCCGTTAGCTTTAAAAAGTATTAAGACATTTGAAGAACGCAATCCTGATATTAGCGTTAATGTATTCGGATATAGCAATGAAAGCAATGAAATTGTTGGACCGTACCACAACACCAAGAAAGAAAACATAGACATGTAAATTTATTAGTTTTAGAAAATGCTGAAGGATACCATCAGTATATTTTTATTAAACAAATATCAAAGTAAGTCAAGAAATATACATATACACCAATGCACATATAAATATATTGATTGCAAATTTATATCTATTTTCCTTCCACAGACTTTTAAAATACCAGACCACGAAACACTGCAAAAAACTGATGTTTTGCAACAACTGTCTGCAATATAGCCACAATGGTAGGACTATGGAGCAACACAAATTGGAATGTGGACAAATTGTGTCTGAGCTTCCATCAGAGGACAAGTCAACATTATGCTTCAAGGACCATCAACGACAGATGGATGTACCATTTGTTGTTATGCAGATTTTGAATGCGTATTGCAGGATACTAGTATTAGAGTAACTGACAAAAGTAGGTATAGCAAAAAGCACATTCATTCTGCTTTTAGTTATTATATTAAACGTAAACATAATGATAAGTTAGATAAGTTTAAAATATATACGGGGGAAGATGCAGGCGAAAAGATTGTAGATTGTATAATTAATAATATATGTAAATTCTTGAATATTTAAAGTTCTTCTTAATTTAGCGATTATGTCTGATAATTACATGTTATACTCCTTTACGTTTTCATGTTTTTGTTTTATAGTCCAATTAAGCATCTTTCTTTGAAAATTTTAAATATTCCTCGATATCATAAATTTTGTTGACATTTTGGACATGTATAAATATGTGGACATGTATATATATATGTGTGTGTATTTGTATATTTATATGTATCTATATATGTGTATGTATATGTATATATTTGTGGGTATATGGATGTATATATATGTGTGTGTATGTATATGTATGTGTATGTATGTATGCATATATATGTATGTATAGTTTTTCCACAATTAAGTCTTTTACATAAGTTTTGTAATATATTGTTTCTTTTTCATTGCCTATACTCCATTTCCGTTTGTAAAAATATTTCAAACATACATATATGTTAACTCTTTAACTTTCAATTTACATATTGTTAATATTAAATAACAATACATGTTAACATATAATATTGCTAACATTTTGTATTTGTAATATTTGAAACAGTTTATAGTTATAGTTTAATGTATAGTTATATAGTTTAATGTATAGTTATAGTTTAATGTTTAGTTATAGTTTAATGTATAATGGAACAAAAAAATTCAGAAAAATAGGACATGAAGAAAATAATTAAACGGTAACACGGGTATTAAAACAAAAGCGTTTTAATATCAGGTTGATACAGTTCTCGGATTCTTTTTCACAATAAAATTTGTGTAAATAGGAACTGTTATCACATTCAACTAAGCCACCTAAACAGTGGTGATAAACACAATATACACATGAGCACTGAAGATGAAAGTGTTGCGACTTTCGAAAACAGCTGTTCTGCTCTGCTGTGTAAGTTGAATAAAACTGATGTTGACTTTTCTGTGTGCCTTGGAATGTTTATCATTATGTCTTTCTGAGATTTTAATTAATTTTGAACAATTAGCCTATGAATATTAATTCAATTTAACATAGCAATATAAAATGGTCGTAAAAATAATTACCTTACAAATTCAAGCTAAGGCTCACATTGTTCTTGTTTTTTTTTTATAATGTTGGGGTAGGCGTGGGAATTTGTGTCTGTCCATATGTGACCTTGGGAATACATGTCCGTCCGTATGTGAACGTAGGAATTTGTGTCTGTCCATATGTGACCTTGAGAATGCATGTCCGTCCGTATATGAGCGTGGGATTTTGTGTCTGTCCATATGTGACCTTGAAAATACATGTCCGTCAGTATGTGAGCTGGGGAATGTGTCTGTCCATATGTGACCTTGGGAATACATGTCCGTCGGTATGTGAGCGTGGGAATTTGTGTCTGTCCATATGTGACCTTCGGAATACATGTCCGTCGGTATGTGAGCGTAGGAATTTGTGTCTGTAGATATGTGAGCGTAGGAATTCTGTCTGTCTATGTTTGCTATAGCCTAATATAAAATAAGAAATTTTTAGGAACATTATAACATTTTTTTTAGGAATTACACTATTTCAAAAGTGTTGTAGCTATATATGGATGGCATTAATGTTTGTGGCTCGTTTCTTGTTGCTGGAGTGAGATTTCTTCTTTTATTTTTTGTTTGTTTTTAATTTTGGTGTGTGTTTACTTAAGATATTTTGTCCAGTATTTCAGTTATTTCTTTTTTGTTTGCAATGCTTGAGTCTGGGGCAATAATTTGATTATTCTGATCTTGAAGACGTTATGAAAAAAGATTTACTATTGCATAAATACTGAAACTGATATTTTGTTTATTTTATACATGACGATCATCGATGGATTTTATTTGAGGAACTGGATGGTGGTGCGATTTCTGTATTTTGTAGAATATGAATATTTATGCTATGTTTAAGTGTGTGTGTGTGTTTTTGTGTTCTGAGTGGCGATTGGAATGTCTGCCTGTCAGACAGGCTGTGTGTATGTGTCTGACGATTGGTGAGTATGTATGACAGTCCACTTTTTTGCTTTCCTGGATTTAGCGCAAGTGGGTCACTATGAAATGTGATAAGATGTACATATTCATGCGTACATAAATATCTACGAATTTATTTCATTTACGCATATACATACAAACAATTAATAAGCGTTTATTATATGTGCCCAAATATTCCCTTGACCATTTGAATGAATGAACCATTGTTTAAACATATGCATTTTTTTAATTTTTATTAATATGTAATATGGATCAAATTATGTATATATTTTTATTTATATCTCAATTTAAATTTGCCTCTACTACATCCGCTGCTTCTAACAACAATTGATCGTCTCCATACATCGCAAGAAAAAGAGGTATATCTATTTTTGGGAGTATTTCAACACTCAATATTTCTATTTGAGGTTTGATTGCTACCTCTCTTCGATGGTCTGTTGTGGTTGGCTGCGAAGACATGATGAAGAACACGATGATTGCCTGTTAGCGTATCAACGTATTCTGTATTCGAAGGATTTGATATCTCAGGTGCAGATGTTGGTTGCGATAACAGCTCTAACAAAAGTTCCTCATCTCCTTCAAGATGTTTCTCGAACTCTTCCTGTCTGGCTTTTCTTAGATATTCCTTCAAATGGTGACGCTGAAGTCTGCGATACAATGGTGTGTACCAGAAGGGCTTCATTTTACAAATACAAGCTGAAATTAAAATTTTAATAATTCTGCTTTTAAAAATTTGTTTAGCTACAAAACTGTTGTAGTTTGTCATTTATATAAATGTTGTCCACTTAGCAGTTTCATTCATGTAAACGTTTTGTATCGTAGAGGCATGCATAAGCATGTCCCTATACTCTATATATATCACTTATCAAAATGTTTGTTTACATAACTATGGTCTAACGAGCAGTTTCATTCCCGTAAACATTTTGTATCGTAGAGGCATGCTAAAGCATGTCCCTGTACTCTGTATATATCACATTCCGTTCAAAACTTTGTTATGTATCTGCATGCACAAGCATGTCTCTGTACTCTGTAGATATCACTTATCAAAATTTTTGTTTACATAAATATTGTCTACGTAGCAGTTTCATTCCCTTAAACATTTTGTATTGTAGAGGCATGCATAAGTTCCATCTCATATACCCGCTGTACTTCTAAAACTACTTTATTAAAGTTTTGCAACCAACGATTTTTGTAGCTACAAGTTACTAACTACACAAATACTGAAAACTACTTTGTTGAAATGTACCGTACTAGACCATACTAAACATTTTCGCGAATTAATATAAATCAACTTTGTTAGGACTAAAGTCAGTACATTTTTGTATCTAAAACTAATAAGTCGTGAATGTTTCAAAACTCCTTGTGTTTTAAGAAATATAAATTTTTTAATGTTACATACTTAAACAGTATATAAGTGCATTTGAATAAATATATATAAAAAAAAAAAAATATAAAAAATATGAGTTCCTTAGTTTTTCGTTGTAATATCTGTAATAAGCAATACAGATACCAAAAGTGCTATTTAGAACATTGCAAAAGTCATGTTCAACCCCAAGGTGTGCAGCAGTCCGTACAACCCCAAAATGTGCAGCAGTCCGTGGAACACCAAGATGTATATCATTCCATACATCCCTATAACCCAATGGTCCACAACAATTTGCTATATCAGTATCCCGTGCAGTATCAGTATCCAGTGCAGGTTCCAGCGTATCCTTTGTATCCGTATCCAGTGTCAACCAACCAATTCACAGCACCTATGGAAATTCCGTATCCCATTGAATATAGCGTACCTATACAGTTGCAGCAAAATAATATGCCTAATTATTACCCAAGCTATTTGCCCGTAGAGAATCCTCCTCAAGACATGGATATAAGTCAAGTTATTCCACATGATCAGGCAAATACACAATATGATGAAGTAGAAATGGATATCTCAAATTCTGCGGATGATCTACTCTCTCAAGCTCCAAATGAATGCAAATATTATATAATAAATAGTGCTTTTAAAAATAATATTACAACACTTGGAGTTCCAATAAGTAAAGACTGTCTGTTATTTGAAGATGCTATAAAGGAAAATAGACCTATCATCAAGGAAAGACTTCAAAATAGTATAGCTGTGCATAATATTATTAAGTTTAATATTAGTCTCATTGGGGAGTATATTCAAATTGTTGGTGATAATATGGAATTGTGTACTATTTCACATAGAGCGAAAACGGATCTTTTGTGCTTTGCAGATGATGTTGAGGAAATGATAACAAAACAACTGCAAAAAATCCACAACAAAATGTCAGAGTTTCAAGAGCGGGATTCTGGCTGGACTCTAATTAGAATTGTTCGTCTTGAAGTTGCAGTAAATAAGTCAGCTTTGGTGAGAGGATCAAGTTGGATTAGTACGCCAGAGAAACTAAAAAGTAAAATGGCATGTATAAATGATGAAAACAATGACATTTATTGTTTCAAATGGGCCATTATATCTGCACTGGATACATCTGATATTAAACACAGACAACGGTGGAGCTCATACAATATTGCAGACATTAGAGCTGATATTATTCATTTGCAAAACGGGATTGAAATTGATTTTACAAATTTAAAGTTCCCGTTAGCTTTAAAAAGTATTAAGACATTTGAAGAACGCAATCCTGATATTAGCGTTAATGTATTCGGATATAGCAATGAAAGCAATGAAATTGTTGGACCGTACCACAACACCAAGAAAGAAAACATAGACATGTAAATTTATTAGTTTTAGAAAATTCTGAATGATACCATCAGTATATTTTTATTAAACAAATATCAAAGTAAGTCAAGAAATATACATATACACCAATGCACATATAAATATATTGATTGCAAATTTATATCTATTTTCCTTCCACAGACTTTTAAAATACCAGACCACGAAAATACCAGACCAACTGTCTGCAATATAGCCACAATGGTAGGACTATGGAGCAACACAAATTGGAATGTGGACAAATTGTGTCTGAGCTTCCATCAGAGGACAAGTCAACATTATGCTTCAAGGACCATCAACGACAGATGGATGTACCATTTGTTGGTATGCAGATTTTGAATGCGTATTGCAGGATACTAGTATTAGAGTAACTGACAAAAGTAGGTATAGCAAAAAGCACATTCATTCTGCTTTTAGTTATTATATTAAACGTAAACATAATGATAAGTTAGATAAGTTTAAAATATATACGGGGGAAGATGCAGGCGAAAAGATTGTAGATTGTATAATTAGCGATTGCGAAAATATTTACAATGTATATATATTTAGTTTAATCGTTGACCTGTTGTATTATAATAACATATTTTCGGCTATAGGTCAGGTTTTTAAAAATCAATAAACACTAAATATTTTTTGATTATTTAATCTTTATTTAATGTTATTTTTCCCAATATTTCGAATAGCTTCGCTATTCATCTTCAGGGGTACAAAACAATATATGATAAACATTTAAATTAATTTTTGATTATTTCTAATAAATTTACAATTACATACATGTAAATTAAAAATTAAATAAAATTATATTGAATTAACATATTTTCAATATGTCGATCGTCTGTAGTCCTTAGCTGCGAAAACTGATTTGTTTATGTTGTTTTTTGTGTTTGTTTATCACACTTCTGTAAATTTGAGCGCATTTCTCTGTGTTTTGTTTATAGTTAAGTCTTTTCTCTGCAGGAACGTCAATTATGTGTAACATCTCTAAAGTAAATCTCCTGGAATAATGGTTGTCTTGTTGTAATATTTTTACATTATCAAAATTTGGCACATGATTTTCCTTTGCACAGTGGGCCGCAAGTGCAGTTTTTTGTTCCATGGGTTTGTTTTTCATTCTTATATCTGATTTATGAGATGTTAGTCTGGTCTTCAGTTTATTTTTAGTTGTTCCTACGTATTTCTTATTGCATGTGCCTGAGCCGTCACCGTTGCGGTTAATACTATATATAACGTTGCATTTGTCCTCTTTTTTTAATTTAGTCTTTGTGTTACTATATAGGCTCTGCATAGTATTATTCGTCTTAAATGCAAGTTGATATTTTTCAATGTCATATAGATCTGAGTTTTTCAACCTTTCAGAAAAACCTTTTATATATGTTAATCCTTTATAATACTTTGTATTAGTCTCTCTTCTTATTGTTGTGTCATTCTTTTTATATGTTAATTTGTTTATAATTGTTTTCGGAAAATCGTTCATGTCTAAGATTGCTTTTATTTTCCGTAAATTTTCTTCATGATACCTATCGTCACTAATGGTGAGTACTCGCCTGATGAAATTACTTGCTGTGTTTATTATAATTCTTCTGGGATGTTTGGAATGGAAATTAATCAGACGACCGGATGCAGTGGGTTTTTGATACCAGTTGACTGTCATCATATTTTGGTGTCTACTAACAATTGCATCTAAATATGGTAATTTACTATCTCTTTCCGTTTCCACTGTAAATTGTATTTGTGGGTTAAACGCATTTAAAACATTTAGAACTTCATCTGCCGTATCCTTATTTATGATAGCAAATATGTCATCTACGTATTTTGTCAATAATCTGGGTTTTATTTTTAATTTTGTAAGGGATTGATCCAGTAACTCCTCCATAACAATATCGGAAACAACTGGTGATACTGGTGATCCCATCGGCGTTCCCTTACATTGTCCGTAAATTCGTTCCTCATATTTAAAATAACGGCTGTCTTTGATGCAAAACTTTAGTAACTCCATGAAAAGGTATTTTGGTATTTTTGTGTGTTGTTGTAATATGTCCCACTTATTTTCTATTATTTGTAGTGCTAAAGTTATAGGTATGCTCGGAAATAGCGATACTACGTCATATGATACCATAATTTCATTATTGTCTAATCTCTTATTATTTACTTTTGAAATTAAATTCCACTACGTCTCTTACATTGTAAGTTGAGTTTCTGGTTAAATTTTTTAAAATATGAACTAAATATTTGCAAAGTTCATATGATGGTGCATTTTGTGACGAACAAATTGGTCTTAAAGGCATTCCTATTTTGTGTACTTTCGGTAACCCATATATTCTGGGTGCTATAGACGTACTTGTTTTTAATTTATTTTTCTCCGTAGATGTTATGATATTTAAATTATATAATTTGTCTACTAAAGTATTATTTTTTGTCTGTAATGTTGATGTTGGATCTCTTTTTAGACGTCTATAAGTACACATGTCATTTAAAATTCGAGTCATTTTTTCTTTATAATAATTTCTTGTCATTACTACAGTTTTGTTTCCTTTGTCAGAATTTAATACTAACAAATCTTCATTTTCCTTTAAAAATTGACGCGTCTGACCCACTGTATTCAATATATATTTATCTCTTTGGTTTGCTTTTATTCTGTTCAAATGATCGTCTATAAGCGATGTTAATTTAATTCTACCATTCTCTTGTTTTTCTCTGTCGCTTATTGTTTGTATGCAATCCTCTCCCTCAGCTATACATTTAAAAAGCGGGAATGTACTCTCTGTACTTGGAAGTGCAAACTTGGGACCTAAAGAGAGTAGCCACTGTATATTTGTTGGTACTTGTTTTTCTGTGTTGTTGATAAACCATTCGTTCTGCTTTGTTATATTTAGTTTTGAAAAAGCTTTATTTTTCAAAATATTACATTTATTTATGTGTATAGCTTTTTGTGTCCTATTTAGCTTGTCATATAAAATATTTTCACTTTCAAAGAATAATGTCCTGTCCTCTTCGTCCAATAGGGAATCAACTTTCGCAGTTAAGATGTTTTTCTGTTTCTTATGGATATTAAGCAATTGGTGTTTTTGTTGTATTAATAAATTTAATAATTTTATATGAAAATTGTAGATAATTTTAACTAATATTCTATGTACGTTTGGATGTATTTTATTATTTACCATGTATATTGTGTAAACATTTTTAGTGATGTTATTTATAAAACAAAACTTAAAAAAGATGAATAGCGAAGCTATTCGAAATATTGGGAAAAATAACATTAAATAAAGATTAAATAATCAAAAAATATTTAGTGTTTATTGATTTTTAAAAACCTGAGCTATAGCCGAACGATAAAACAAGAATAATATTTACAATGATTATTTGAAAAACAGGAACCGAATGGATGATTTATCTCCTTTCGAAAATTTTAATTTTCGAAATGCGATAAATTGTCACATTTGCCATAAATATCTAGGCAATGATAGAGTGAGAGATCACTGCCACATAAGTGGTAAATTTAGAGGAGCTGCTCATAATATATGCAATTTAAAATTTCAAATTCCAAAATTTATTCGAATCTATTTCCACAATTATTCATGTTATGACTCACATATTTTTGTTAAAGAGTTGGGTAAAAAATCTGACAATATAAAAGTCCTTCCGCTCAATAAAGAATTATACATATCACTATCTAGATTTTCAAAAATGATCGACAACTACAACCTTGAACTTAGATTTTTGGACACAATTCGTTTTATGCCTGAAAGCTTAGAATCTTTAGCTAATAATCTTTCAGAGCAGGACTTTCACATCATTAAAACACAATTTAAAACAAAAAAAGAGTTTGATCTTGTGAGAAGGAAAAGCGTTTTTCCTTATGATTTCCTAAATTCTTTTGAAAAATTGAAGTTAGGTCAGCTTCCAGCAAGGGAAGATTTCTTCAATCACCTCAATAATAAGGAGTGTTCGACTGAAGACTATGAGCATGCGAAAGAAATTTGGAACGCTTTCAGCTGCAAAACCTTATTTAAAAACGGACGTACTCTTACTTGCAGATATATTTGAAAATTTTAGAAAGGTTTGTAAGAGTATCTATCACCTAGATCCATGTCAATATTACACTGCACCAGGACTATCGTGGGATGCTATGCTAAAGTATACAAATATAGAACTGGAGCTTTTGACGGACATAGATATGTACAATTTCTTCAAGAAAGGAATACGTGGTGGACTTGTACAATGAAGTAACCGATATTCATAGGCTAACAACAAATATTTACCTGATTTCGATAGAGAGAAGCCCTCAGAATTTATTGTGTACTTAGACGCAAATAACCTCTACGGTTGGGCTATGTCTGAGTATCTACCTCATGACGGATTCAGATGGATATCAGCTGAAGAGCTAAATCTGGATCCTAAAACCATAGATGATAGTTCAAGTGATGGATATATCTATGAAGTTACTTTAGACTATCCTTCTAATTTGCATGACTCTCACAACGACCTTCCTTTCTGTCCGGAAAACAAAAAAATTCAGCAAACAAAGCATACTAAATTAATTGCAGATTTTTCCACAAAACAAACATACGTCATACACTACAGAGTTCTCAAACAATGTTTGAAGTATGGTCTAGTTCTAAAAAAAGTGCATCGGATTCTCACTTATAAACAATCAACCTGTTTGAAAAGTTATATAGACTTAAACACTAAACATAGAGCAACTGTAAAAAAGGCATTTGAGAAAAATTTCTTCAAATTACTAAATAATGCAGTATATGGTAAAACTATGGAGAATGTGGAAAAGAGAAAAGATGTACGAATAGTTACGAACTGGAATAGGACAAACTGTAATCATTTAGGAGCTCAAGATTGGATATCTAAACCTAATTTTCATAGTTTGTCAATATTTTCTGAGAATATGGTAGCGATTGAAATGAATAGAGTGAAAACCTATTACAATAAACCTATATATTTAGGATTTTGTGTATTAGAGCTTTCCAAATGGAAAATGTATGATTCCATTATGGGTACATGCAACCCAAATTCAATTCGAATTTATCACTGAATTATATGGATACTGACTCTTTCATTTACACAGTAAAAACAGAAGACTTTTGAGCTGACATAAAAACTGACGTCGTCCATAAGTTTGATACGTCTGATTATCCAAAAAACAATATATATGGTTTCCCTCTAGTAAAGAAAAAGGTGTTGGGTATGATGAAGGATGAGAATTGTGGGAAAATAATGAAGGAGTTTGTAGGATTGAGATCAAAGATATATTCCTTTAGTGTGCAGTATGAAAATGATATTAAAAAATCGAAAGGGGTAAAGAAATCCATTCTATATATAGAAACTGTTTATTTAATAAGTCTACTGTATATGATAACATGTTAATATTTAAATCAAAAGTTCATCAAAGTTATACAAATGAAATAAATAAAGTAGTGTTAAATTATGCAGACGATAAAAGAAAAACAAGAAGTGATAAGATGAGTACATATGCATGGTATCATTTTCGAATCGAGGAAACTAATCCCGATTATGAATTTGACATACTACTGTGGGAAATTTTAAGACTAGAAGGGGAAGAAGCAATGCAATAATTGTATCCCTATTTTTAAGTAATAATTTTTATATATATTTAAGTAGTGAAATCTATTAATAAGTAAAAAAAATTGTTGTATTGTTAAGAGAAATAAACAAAAATTGTACAAATATATATAAAATGAAAAGCATTCAGAATTTGTTTTATTTCGTTTTGTAGTTTATTATTTAGTTTCATCGAAATATTACATAATATGAATTAATTAAATGATTTATCATAATTTTTCTTAAGTAAAATACGGAGCACCGACAGGTATCTGGCCCTTCCTCACAATCTGGATGGCTCCATGGACAAGACTTAAAGTGAACATCGTCCTTGTCCTCATCTTCCATTATACCAAAATCATCATTTTCATTCAACATATCCAGGAACATTTTCATCATTTCCGTGTGTTCGTATAGTTGACATTCCTCAAAATCAACTAAGAATTGTGCGAGCTTGTTTCTAATGTCACTCATGATTTTTATGGAATATTTTATACTATTACCAAAATTTACTTCCGATCTTTTTGAATGTCAGTTCTCTACTAATAATTGTTTTCAACGAACAAGTTGTAAGAGAAATTTTATATAATTTATAAAACTAAATCTGCGTTCCACTCTATCACCATCTTCTTCTAACACTAGATTGTATTATTCATCTTTTCGTCTTTTGCTCCCTCTCTCTCCCACACACACACACACAAATCTAATATCATTGCTTAATAATTTTCAGTTAGACTTCTTAAAGTCTAGAAAGCTTATATCGAGATTAATTCGAAATTTAAGCTCAAACTTATAAGTTGTGAAACATTTATAGCGCAATGAGTTTAATAAGCAAATTCAATTCCTGTAATACAAAATCCTTAATCCAAATAAAGGATTTAGATGAATCATCCAAATACACCATCGTACGTGCAAAGCGAGTAAAAACAAAGTATGGGGAAACAGTTCAACTTGAACTGGAAAACCATATAATGTTTCTCCCCAACCGATATAATATTTTAACAGATGTCGAATTAGATGATCTTTCAAGTGATAACTATCGACTACAAAGAAAAGGAGAGCGAAACCTTATCCTGGATAGTGCGATGAATGAGTTTTTGATAATAAACTCCCAGTACCCCGTTTGGCAGTAAAAAAATGTTATGTGCATATATTTTGTAATTAACAAGAAAAAAAAAATAATAATAATAATAATAAAAAATAAAATGTTTTTAAATATATATGATTGTGTTTTATTTAATATCTTTGGTTATCTCATAAAGAAATTTCAAACATAAGTGGCCACAATTATATGTATTAAAGTTTTGATATTGATAGTAGAGGAGGTTGCAAATTTCCAAAGCTGTCGAAATATTGTTTTTCATTCTTGTTTTTATAGTATGCTACCCAATGAGTACCTGGGCCTGTTGATAAATCTAAATTGATTATTCCACACTCTACAGTCTTTGGTCGTTTTGGTAGCGAATCCAACATAAAAACTCCTCTGAAGTGTGGAACATATTTTGAAAATTGTCTCAGATCAAATTCTGATAATGGTCTGTTGGGTAGCATGTCTAAAAGTTATTTGATTGATCTTTACAAACAAGTCCATAACCGTTTTTATATGGTTTAAGGTATAGTCCATCTCCCACCGCAATTGACTCCATTGCTTTGTTGTGTCTAGTGGTTTCCTCAAGTAGGTTTTTGCATTCTTTGTTGCATTTACAGCTTTAGCTATAGCGGCACCTCCAGTTGCTAGACTACCAAGTGCACCTAGAGGAGTTAGAATCGGTATTATGGGCAAAAAACCACAAATTTTTGGAACATATATAATGCGTGGTATTACAACACGAGCTTTTACCCCTTAAGAGATTTACTGATAGCTTTACGAGTAATCTTATTGGCTGAATTAATATCTTGTGGTTTTTCCTTCTTCAATATCTTTGTTGCTGATTTAATTGTTTTATGAAACAGATTTTTGTCATTTATACGAATTCGTGGTGATGGTCTTTTCACTGTATTCCTTTTCTTTGCTTCAACACCCATACCAAGTTTAGTTTTTGCTTTCATTGCGTTGGTGACTATATATGAAAATGTTTTTTCTGCAAGATCACTGTCTTTTGAAAGAGCTCTTTCCCAAGCTTTATTTTCAAGAATTTTGTCAGCTTGATGTCTGCTGTTTAAGTCTTTATTTTTCGAATAAGCAATATCGTGATTTTTGCAGGCAGCATCCAATAAGTTAATTCCTTTATCTCCTCTATCTAAACGCGTTTGTAATCTTGTACACAGTCCACAGTACTGATATCCAGGAAGATGTAATTCAAAAGGCAGAGAATTTATTGTTTTATTTAGTAAACCTTCTCCAACGATAGTGTGCTTGAGACTAAAACTTTTGTTATAAAGTACAACCATATTACTTTAATCTACAATAAAAGATATTGTTTGCAAATTTCACAAGTAGTTATTAAAATGCGCTTCGTAAAACAACATAAAAATATATTAGTTCGTAATGCTGATATTTGTTCAAATGACAGTAAAAAAATAAGACATAGTTCCTTGTTGCCAAATTCTATTCGAGCATTAATAGTTGGTCCTTCAAATTGTAGAAAAACTATCATAATTATTAGTTTGCTGGAAAGTCCTAATGGTCTCAAGTTTGAAAATATTTACTTGTACTCAAAATCTTTTTATCAACCTAAATATGGATACCTAAAGAAATTAATTTCACCAATTAAAGGAATGGGATACTACACATTCGCAGATAACGAGTACGTCGTTCCTCCTAGTGAAGCTAAAAGCAATTCAATTATGATTTTTGATGATGTTGCATGTGAAAAGCAAAACAATATACGTGCATATTTTTGTATGGGTCGTCATAAGAACGTAGATTCATTTTACTTGTGTCAAACTTACACGCGGATTCCAAAACATTTGATAAGAGATAATGCTGATGTAATTATTATGTTTAAACAAGATTCGACAAATATGAAACATGTATATGATGATCACGTTGCCAGCGATATGCACTTTGAAATGTTTCAACAAATTTGTAGAGAATGTTGGAAGGAAAAATACGGATTTTTGATGATAAGTAAAGATAATGAACTAAACAACGGTCGTTATAGAAAGTCATTTCATTACTTCATCATAATATAATTTGCTGTTCATCTAATGCACCCTTCAGTATTTAATTTGACTTCAAACTTTATACATGTGATTATTGTAACTGATCAGATAAACTGATCTGATACCTGTTAAACTGACCTGTAATCTAATCTGATACCTGATAAACTGATCTGATACCTGTTAAACTGACCTGATAAGCTGATCTGATACCTGATAAGCTGACCTGATAAGCTGATCTGGTACCTGATAAGTTGATCTGATACCTGATCAGGTGATCTGATACCTGCTCTGGTACCTGATAAGCTGATCTGATACCTGATGAGCTGATCTGATACCTGATCTGTTCCTGTTCCTATTCTAATAAACTGATCTGCTTCCTATTGAACTGACCTGATAACTAAAATGAATGAACAAATTCTTAAAGACTTGGTGACTACAAGAAATATCTTGAAGAAAAAGCTTCGAAGTATAAAAACTGGTGAAATAAATACACATGAACAATTAAGAGATACATTCAAGCCTATCACAGAACCTTTAAAAGAATTTATCAATAGCTCTACGTTGGTAGACCGGTTACAAAAGAACCGAGTGATAAGGAAACTGGAATTGATGACAGTGAAAGTTTTCATCCTCAGAATTCAACAATAAAATTGGAAACGAGTACGCCCAAGAAACTAATTGAAGAATCAATGTTTAAACAATCGAATAGTAAAAGTAGCAGTAATTATGATGAAGATGACTTTTACTATTACAATCGAGAAACGAACTAGATACTAACTATGGTCCACATAAAGATAATAATAACCAATGGAGATTTGGTAGTAGCACCATCGAGTTAAATCAAGATAAGATACAGGTTGGTGGACAAATATGGGCTCTCACGCCAGGACAGTTTTCGTTAATGTTTCATAAAACACCAAAAAACTATGACAAATTCGAGCTTGAAATCTATAAAAAAATATTACTTACTACCAATGCTCACAGGAGAGATTATAAGTCTGATGGTCAAATCAAAGGGAGCAAAGCCCATAAGTACAAACATATTATTGGAAAACTTTTCAAAGGAGAAAATCATAAAAGCTCATCAGATGTAACAAAAACTAATTATTTAGGAAGGGGTTTGATGTATAAACTATATACATACATAGATTTTTTTTATAAAACATGTCCGTTGATAAATTTGGGCATTATGTTAACGATAGAAGTGAAGTAATTTCAACCAAAAATGCATCTAAGTTGTTGGGCTTCCTTATGGATACGAACAAAAACATTGATGTCCAATACAAGATAATCAAAAATGTTGCAAACGCTCTGGAGGAAAACGATGTTATCAGTAAATTGTTTCTGCAAACTGAACTCAAAAAACAGCAACAAGAAGTAGCTTTCCAGTTAGAAAATCTTAATGTTCATTTGCAGGATATCAATAAGAAAATGGATGATAATAAACCACTTTTTGATATGGAAATTGAAGAGTTACGAGAAAAAATTTATAGAATAGAAAATTACATGTTCGTATCAATAGCTGAAAGTGCACCAAGTAGATCACAACACACTTAAAACAGTGACTAGAAAAATAAGATGTCTTTAAAAAGAAATATTGTAAATGAATTGCATAAGCAGGCTCGAAAACGTTTTGTACGTCGTAGAGTTGTGATGAAAGGAATAGATGATCTTTGGCAACCTGATTTAGTTGAAATGGGAAATTATCCCTTAGACAATAGAAATTATAGATTTTTGCTAACTGTAACTGATACATTCTCAAAATTTGCTTGGGCAGTACCTTTGAGAAGAAAGAATGCATTTGAAACAACCCAGGCAATGGAGAATATTTTCAAATTAGGACGAATACCGAAAAACTTGCAAACAGACGATTGTAAAGAATTTTTCAATAAACATTTCAATCAGTTGATGAATAAATACAATATTAATCACTACTCAACATATAGCACTAAAAAAGCCTCAATAGTAGAACGATTCAATAGAACATTAAAAGGAATGATGTGGAAAGAATTTAGCTTAAATGGTCCATATAATTGGATTGATATGTATAGAGATTTACTTGATGCATACAATAGAAAAATTCATCGCACCATTAAAATGTCACCGATTAAAGTAAATTCAACAAATGAAAAACAGCTTCTAAAAGCAGTATACAGTCATTAAAGGTGTATAAAATGTCAAAATTTAATGCAGGAAATCATGTCCGCATAAGCAAATATAAAAACATTTTTGAAAAAAGTTATACTCCGAATTGGACAACAGAAATCTTTACAATTAAAAGAGTACAAAACACATATCCTACAACATATACATTAGAAGACTATCGCGGAAATCCTATTAAAGGTGGATTCTATGAAGAAGAACTTTCAAAAATCGAAATACATACCTAGTTGAAAAGGTTCTCAAAACTAAAGGACAGAAGGTGTTTGTTAAGTGGCTGGGCTTTGGTAATGAGCACAATTCTTGGATAAGCAAAAATGAGATATTGTAAATGGAAGAATACAATAAATAAACAACAACAACAACAATGGCATCAATATTTAATTTAGTTTAAAATAAGTAAATAAACAATAAATACGAAACTGATTCTTATAAATCATATCACAGTGTGTTTAACCTCATTTATTTACAATCAAACAGTCACAATGACAATAACATTGACTCTGAGCTCCAATTCATCAGAGCTATCTGATAATTATTTTCGTCCAATTGATTTAAACGGAACCTATGAATATGCTCTAACTGATTTTCATTCATACAACAGTATCCCAAATGTGGATGTCTACAACAATATATTTCATATCGGTGAACTTGTAATTGAAATACCGAACGGATCTTATGAATTAAATGATATAGTTGACTATATAGAAGAACAATACAAACGATATAGACCAGAAAACAAAATTTTAATTGAAGCTAATAACAATACAATGCAAGTTAAAGTCAGCAGCTCTAAAGAACCAATATATTTTAATAAAGAAAATACAATAGGTAGACTTTTAGGATTCAATAGCAGAATATTAACGCCAAACAAAGATCATTACTCTGATCTTCCAGTGAATATCTTTAAGGTGAATCTCTTGAGGATTGAAAGCAGTGTTGTGGTTAATACTTATATGAATAATTCTAAAGCTCATACACTACATGAATTTCCGATTAATGTACCGGCTGGATATAAAATAGTTCATATTCCCAAAAATCTTATTCATTTGCCAGTAAACTCGAGAGAGATAAGTTCACTAGCTCTTCGCGTGGTTGATCAAAACGGAGACTTAATTAATTTCAGAAGAAAGGAAATTACAATAGGAATATCTTTAAGGACAACTCAATAATGATAATATACAACACGAGTATATCGAAGAATACTACAGCAACATCTAATCCTCAAACATAACAGCCTACGCAACAATTGAAAAGATCTGTTCGTCAAAAATCGCTTACAGCAGCAAACAAGAGTTTTCTCAAGTCACTGAACTTTAAACTGAAAACAAAATGTTTTCACGTTTTAGATAAACCAATATCTGATGAAAATATAATCAAAAAGGATTATCACACATACATACCATACCTTCAGTCTTTCAACAACAACGATGTAATAAGAATTTCAGTACAAAACCAAGATCTATATGTGTTACCTAGTGAAAGCTATATATATGTGGAAGGACTTGTTGTAGATGAAAAAACATCGAAATCTACACCCAACTTTCAGTAGAAAAACTATTTTGTTGCATATCTCTTTGATGAAATTCACTATGAACTAAATGATATTGAAATTTATCATACAAGATATTTGGGAGCCACCAGTACCATAAAAAATTTGGTTTCTTTATCACCTACGGAAAGCGTTGTGTTGCAAAATGCTAGATGGAATAAACTTGATGAAATAAATCTTCAAAATGGAAATTTTAATTTCTATGTACCACTCAAACTTCTTTTAGGATTCGCTGAAGACTATAATAAAGTTTTATTAAATGGTAAACATGAGTTGATACTCTTGCGTAATAAGAACGATGAGGATCTTGTAAACTCGAATGTTTCCACTGAGAAAGCAAAACTTACAATTTCACTAATATCATGGAGAATTCCACATGTTCAATTATCTGATCATAGTAAATTGAATATGATCAAAATACTTAATAATGGTGCTGCTATACCAATGGCATTCCGTAGTTGGGATTGCCATATAAATCCACACCTTAATACGGGGACCAATCACATATGGAATGTGAAACTGGCCGCTAATAAAGAACGCCCTCGTTTTGTGTTGATTGCCTTTCAACAACAAAACAAGTTTGTTCATTGTGATCTTACTAACTTAAAAGTACATTTAAACTCAGCCTCTTACCCATATGACGATCATAATATGAAATTCAAAAATGAGTGCTATGCGATTCTATATGATATGTATCTAAGATTCCAGCATAGGTACTACATGAAACAACCCCAACCTCTTCTAACAAGTCAAGAGTTTGAAAATAACGCTCCAATTATTGTAGTTGATGTCAGTCACCAAAACGAAATGCTCAATACCGGACCAATCGACATAAAAATTTTATTTGAAACAGCAACAAATATTCCAGCAAAAACATCAGCTTACTGCATTCTTATTCATGACCGCGTAAGAGAATACATACCAATAAAAGGTCAATTCCGGAAGGTCGTATAAATTATATAACATGGATGGTGATATTGTTTTTGTAGACTTGCAAGGTTTCAAAAATAATTCAAATGACAAGAAGAACTAGCTGTAGTTTTCAGCAACAACGAATACCTCAATTTCATCATAAAACCTCCTTTTGATTTCGCATGTTTATCAGCCAAAAAACAGAGAGAAGCAGTTTGGTTGACAAAAAACTATCATCATATTAACTGGAATGATGGATCAGTCTCATTTCAAAGCGTTTGCAAGTTTTGAAAATCCAAAATAAGAAATTCACAAATATGTGTTAAGGGGGAAGAGAAGAAAAAATGGTAGGAAAAAATTATTCATCAAACAGTTTATAACATTGAAGATATTGGCTGCATTAATTTTAAACAAATGGAAACTAAGCATTCAATATATATCTATTGTAACTATCACGACTATGGTGTTTGTGCCTTAAGGAATGCAATTTTACTTAAAAATTAAAATGCTAACACACTTTTCAATAAATGCTTATAAAAATTAAAATAAATGTCTTTTTATTTCAAATAAAAGCCTACATACATTTTTCAGAGAACACACAAACAAACAAACACAATGGTTCATTCATTCAAATGGTCAAGGAAATATTTGGGCACATAGAATAAACGCTTGTTATTTGTTTGTATGTATATGCGTAAATGAAATAAATTTGTAGATATTTATGTATGCATGAATATGTGCATCTTATCACATTTCATATTGACCCGCTTGCGCTAAATCCAGGAAAGCAAAAAAGCGGACTGTCATACATACTCACCAGTCGCCAGACACACACACACAGCCTGTCTGACAGGCAGACATTCCAATCGCCAGTCAGAA
>OY776276.1:64919392-64929392 GCA_963675445.1 Linnaemya vulpina | reverse complement strand
ACTTTTTCAACACAAACGCCAAATATATAAACATATTGAAGTGCCATCATTGTTGTTTTTATAATAATTGCGTTAAGTGTAAATAATTATTTGTTTTTGGTTGATGTCAAAAACAGATTATACGTTTTTAAGGGTTCGATATGTGTAGCAACATTTACATTTAAAGATAACTTACATTTAAAATTTCTGCGTTCGGCTATTCCTTTATAAAAACGTTTCACAAATATCTTAATTCTAAGCATTTATACAATAAAATATTTTAAGAAGAGATTCACAAAACAAACAAAAAATATTAATAAATATATAAAGCTTCACTTAAAATAAGTAAATATAAAAACACAAACAAACAAGAGCATATAAAATATTGTACAATTAAAAAAAAAAATAAACTTCCCGCTCCGTTTTAAATTGTGAGTTGTTTTGACAAATCAAGTGTAAAACTTCTCACAAAGTTTCCTTACATAAACACTTTTATTCACAAATTTCCAATGATTTACGTCAAAACGGTTGAATGACAGACAGTTCTCACAAAAAATAATTACAGAAACACTTGCATGTGAGAATCATGCAATTCACATGTTTTTTCTTCATTACCATCGTTTCGTGTGAAAAATGCACCCAAACCTTTAGATCCCGGTCATATCAAAATGTATCTACGGAAGACAGGAATGTCAAAGAAAATAAAAGAGTTCGAGCCATCGTTAAAAGCCAGATCTAGAAATAAAATAAAAAGCCAGAGGACCGTAGTGGGAAAATCAGAAGACTACCACAGACCACATCCGCTCCACAGCTTAACGGAGCCACCACCATTGGCACCACTTACACCGGCACCACCACCATTGGCACCACTTATACCGGCACCACCCCGAGAAAACATCTGTCCCGCCGAAAAGTTCCGAAGATCTCTTCGAGAGAATAAACCTTACCGAGCCTGGTGTGCCGAAAAAGATGTGGTACATACACGGCCTGCCAAAAATTACAGTAACGGTGAAAAATAAAAAGGCTAAATTAAAATGCCTAGGACAAACAAAAAAGGTTTTCCTTTGAGGATCTACGCGGAATTTTTTTTAATTGTTTTTTTTTACTAAAGAAAGGAGGGACTGTAACGTGACGTTACAATTAATTATAAATCATAAGGAACCTACATAATACACACATTGCACATGTGATATACAAGCTGTATATCTACAATCCGCGTTACATACACATACCGCATTACATACACACCGCATATAATATACACATTGCCAACAAAACCAGATTTATGCACACATGATGATACACACACTACATAACATACACTCAGCGTATGATACACAACCTGTAGATTCTACAGTGTAGAAGCAAAACAATAAGCATCACACGATTCATTGGGCTAACCAGCAATTGAGAGACTTCTCATTCGCTTGGTATTTTAGTCTCCATAAGTGACGAAGTTTTAATCACAATCGGGAGGAATGAGTTGGAATACGATTCTTTCCTGTAGTGCATGTGTATATTAGAGGACGTCCGAAATAGTATCACCGTAGTTAGCCGAGCGATATCCGAAGAATTTATATCCTTCGTATTATTATTATATTATTTTATTTAGCTGAACAATATCCGAAGAATTTATATCGTTCATGTTATTATTATTACCGTAGTTAGCCGAGCGATATCCGAAGAATTTATATCCTTCGTATTATTATTATTTTATTTAGCTGAAGGATACCCGAAGAATTTATATCGTTCATATTATTATTATTACCGTAGTTAGCCGAGCGATATCCGAAGAATTTATATCCTTCGTATTATTATTATTTTATTTAGCTGAAGGATACCCGAAGAATTTATATCTTTCATATTATTATTATTACCGTAGTTAGCCGAGCGATATCCGAAGAATTTATATCCTTCGTATTATATTTTATTTAGCTGAAGGATATCCGAAGAATTTATATCGTTCGTATTATTATATTTTATTTAGCTGAACGATATCCGAAGAATTTATATCGTTCACATTATTGTTACTACCGTAGTTAGCCGAGCGATATCCGAAGAATTTATATCGTTCGTATTATTATATTTTATTTAGCTGAACGATATCCGAAGAATTTATATCGTTCATATTATGATTATTACCGCAGATAGCCGAGCGCAGATAGCTGAATGATATCCAAAGAATTTATATCGTTCTGATTATTATTATTACCGTAGTTAGCCGAGCGATATCCGATGAATTTATATCGTTCGTATTATTGTTATTTTATTTAGTCCGGCGATATCCGAAGAATTTATATCTCCCGTAGAATTTATCCGACTATCATTATTGACTTAGCCGAACGATATCTACAGCATTTATATCGTTCGTACTAATCACATTTCTTAGTTCAACGATTGCTTAACACGCCGCCTTGCTTAGTGTACGAAACATAGGCATACGAATTAGACAATAGTAATGTGCATAACTCACAATGGAATCAGACCTTTGACGATCCTGGACAGACTGAGTTTATACCGAACAGAAATTTTAGGCCGTCACCAACTACATTTGCTAACCCTCTCTTGTGTCTATTTAAAAATATTTGTTTTTCTAAAATATTTGCTTTTCTTTGAATGCTAACGTAAAATATTTTCTTGTCATATTGTTGTGATAAAATTTTCCTGTTTCGAATTGTTTCATAAGTAAGTCATAGGTAATGTTAAGATAGGTTTTACTTATAAGTAGTACATGACATCTATAGTCTCTTGGTTTTTCTAATATTCTTTGGTTGACAATAACGAAGTCGTAATCTTCTTGTACACTGTTTATTTCAATCATTTGTCCATTGACTGACGTAATTGTTAAAAGTATCAGTAATGTTTTTGTTAACCGTAATTTCGTTATTTTCCTGTCATTGAGTCTTGTCGTTCCTGTAATAAGATCGTTAAGGATGATGATTTGTTTTTCTTTTTAAATTGTGATTTGTATTTCCTAACGTTTCTATTCTTATGCTTAACTACAATGTTCATAATATTTTTCTATCTGTGCAAATTCAACTTTTTTGAATGGATTACTAATATTTTCTAGTCGTTTCCTAAAATTTTCTGATTTCAAATAATTGGGTTCTTGTTTTATATTATTAATGTTAAAGAATATATTGCAAGGTGTTTGTCCTGTAGTGGAATGAATTATAGTGTGGTTGTAAGTAAAAAGTGTTTGTTCTATTTGTAGATAAATTATTTCTTTGTCTTTTGAAGTATTAATGATTCCAAGTTGTTCGTTTCGTGTTTTGTGTAGTCTTTCAATGTCAGCGATTCCTGTTTTGTCTGTGGTTATTTCCAACTTAATGTTTAAGTCTTGACATCAATTGTTTAGGTTTACATTGTTCATGCCCTGATCTTGATCTATTTTTAAGGTTTTCGGGGGTCCCATTAGGTTGAATATTTGAATTAGTGCTTTTTTTGTTTCTATCCAATTAAGTGAGTTGACAGGTTCTAACGTTGCGAATTTGGAGAATACATCAATACAAGTAAGGTAGTATTGTTTATTCCATTGCCAGAAGTCTATTTTAAAAGCTAATTTATTGTTAATTTGGTCATTTTTGCAATTATTACATAGTTCGCATTCGTTTTTTATTTTTTATATTTTTCTCACGTAATTTGGGTAATAGTATTTGTTTCTAATTATTTTTACTATTTTTTCGATTCTTTGGTGCAGACCAGTTATATGAATTTCTAGAAGTTTGCTTTTAAAATCGGGGAAGTTATTTATATTTTCTAGAAGTTTGGTTGTTCTCACTACTTTATGGGATTTATTTTGTATTAGTTTACTGTAGTATTCTTGGAGTATGTAAAAATCTTCGTCATTTGGCTATAAATTGTCGTATTTTTATTCAAAAGATGTGTTTTTATTATTTCTTTAATCAAATTTTCGTTTAGGTTTTTCCCTGGATACTTTACTTTGGTTTTCTTTAAAATATGTTTAATGGTTTCTCCGTTATTGCCTTATAATTAAGGTTATCTTCATCTGCTGAATGGCAGGTTGCTGCTATTGATGAAATTTCGTTCTGCTCGTCATTGTCATTTTCTGCAATAGTTTCTGAATTACTTACATTTCCAGTTTAGCATTTGGTTCTTTAAGGTTATGTAACCACTGCAAGGGACGATGGTCACTTTTAATTATGAATTTACGTCCAAACAAGTACGAACGGAAATATTTCGTTGCCCAGACTATGGCAAGTAGTTCCTTTTCTGTGGCAGAATAGTTATTCTCATGTGTGTTGAATGTCCAATTTGCGAAACAAATCGGGTGAGAATTTTTACTTAATACTGCACCAAATGCTGTGTTAAATGCGTCTGTTGTTAAAGTGAATTGTTTTCGTAATTTGGGTACACTAAGATTGGTTCTTTTGTTCTCAAAAGTTTAATAGTTTCCACGGCTGTAATGTATTCCTTGTCAGTAAAGTTTATTTTACTCCCTTTTTTGAGGCAATGTGTTAGTGGTTTAGTAATATTTAAGAAGTTTTGAATAAACTGTCTATAGAATCCAGCTAATCCAAGAAATTGTTTGATTCCTTTTTCTGTTTTAGGTATTGGGTAATCAATTATCGCTTTGATTTTATTTGGGTTTGGCTTAATACCTACAGTTGTAATAATGTGTCCTAAAAACTCTGCTTGTTTTTGTAAGAATTCACATTCAAATGTTGGACTTTGAAATTTGCTTCCGATAACTTCTTAAATACTTTATCGAGTCAAGTGATATGCTCTTGGAGGATGTACTAAAGACTACTATATCATCCAGTCTTTTCCAACTAACTCATCTAATACTGTGTTCATCAGTCTTTGGAATGTAGCCGGTACGTTCTTTAAACCAAAAGGCATTCTTAAAAGTTCATAGTGCCCGTTAAGCGTAGAAAATGCGGTTTTATGCCTGTCCTTGGGGTCCATTTCTATTTGGTAGAACCCTTTTGTGAGATCCAGTGTTCTAAAGTATATGGACCTACCCAACTTGTTCAATATCTCATCCATTAATGGGATTGGATATATGTCATCTATTGTGATGTTGTTTAGTTTTCGATAATCTATAACAATTCTCTATTTCTGTATACCTGAGGCATGTTGTTTTTTGGTACTACCCATATTGGTGCTGAATAAGGTGGTTTACTATGGCAGATGATGTTTTGATCTAACATCTCTTTTATTTTCCTATCAACCTCTTCTCTATGTACTTCTGGGTATCTTTATGCTTTTATAGTTTTCATTTTCTTTATATATGACGTGTTTATGTTTTTTCAATAGTGTGGTAATTTCTTTATGTTCTTCTTTGTTTAAATGACTCAATCTAAATAATGAGTTTGCTTCGTGAAAATTTATTTTATTATTTATTTCTTCCAAATTGAGCAATGCCTTTTCTTCATATTTTTCTTGGTTTTCGTCCAAAAAATAATATTTTGTCCCGTTCAATATTATAAATTTTTAATTAATATTCACGATAGGACTTAATTTTTGTAAACTGTCATAACCTAATAGTCCGTCATATTTCTGAAAAAGTTATTGACGAGGAAAATCAAACTAAAATCTAATCGACTACTGGTAACTTCCAGCGCTTTGTCTAATATTATATTTCCTTTAATTGTTCTTACATTGACTGGGTTGACCTTTTTACTTTCAACTGCTAATAACTAACTGGTCTAATCAAACTTATAGATGATCCATTATCTAATAAAAATTTGAACATACTATTTTCTACTTTCATTAAAATGGAGGGTAATTGTTTGAGGCATTCAATGGAAAATTTTCAGCTTCCATAGGTATTGGAGCGCCATATTTTCTTATTCTAGATTGATTAGAATCGTATTCTCAAATTCTTTAATTGGGGTTATAATTATTATTAATTCTGTTATGGTAGTATGGTATGAAGATTTCTGTTATACGAATTTTGTGGATAGAAATTCTGATTGTTATTATATGAGCTCTGGGGATGGAAATTTTGGTTTTTATTATATGACTTCTGGCGATGGGAGTTCTGTTGATGGAAGTTCTAATTTGTACTATGAAAATATCCAATTATGTTGGGGAGGAAAACTTTAATTGTTTTGCTCCTTATTGTGGTTCTTGGGTTGTGCGGTTTACTGTGGATATTTTCATCGAATTCACTACATCCAATGCGGCACCGCTCAACGTCCGAATTATACAATTGCAGAATAAAGTTCGGTCCTTTAGTGATAACGCAGCTATATTTGGCACTACGATTTCCACTGCTCCAACGTACATTGCCAGTTCTTCTCTATGTCCCGCAAACGGATAGATTGGCTTCAAGTTGTCCATAATATACCTTCTTTGGTGTATGAGGTTTCAAATCGGTTCTGTTCGGCGTTCCTTGTGCTGGTATCGTTTATATTTAAATTTTTTAAAACACTTGTAAGTTGTTCCATAAACTTCGTACTTATTTATTATTATTTTTCTATATTATAACCTTTGAAGTACCGTAGGACTCGCAAGATTTTTTTCTTCTGGTGCGTTTGAAAAGGATCTTTTTCGTAGCTCCTACCGACTGCGCCAATAAAATACAACGTTAGTTGTCGTTGAGTTTCTTCATAAACTGCTCATATTTCATTGAATTTATTCTTAAGTAACAACGATAAGAATCTTAAATCTAAACTAGAGTTTATCTTCTTATATTGTTATCATTCTTTTCTTTAGTACATTTATGATTATTCTTATTTCTAAACATGCACAGAGATTAAAAGTCACATCTATAAATATGTGTGTAGATTTTTATTATTCTCATTCTTATCTTTAAATATGTACAGGGATTAAAGGTATGTTAGTGTTACTTAAGGTATGTTAGCGTATATATATATATATATATATATATATATATATAGATATATATATATATATATATATATATATATATATACATATAAATATATATATATATATATATATATATATATATACATATATATATATATATATATATATATATATATATATATATATTGTTACAAAGATTAGAAACAGATTTAAATAAAACGACAATGTGGCTATATGTACTTGGCAGCACAGCCAATTAATCTCTAGTTTTCAAAATGTTACAACCCTGGTCAACACAATATAAATAATATTCAAATTAACGGAAATGGAATACTCCAGAATATACAAGATCATTCGAGGCTGTGCCAACAATAAGTGTAAACAACAACGAAAAACCTAGCAACATAAATTTTAAGAGATGTTATTCTTAATGATCTTGTATGCAAGTATTCGCTGCTAATTAAACAGGTTCACAAGTATACACAGCCATATACACATAGAAGAAACAAAACCAAACAACACACAGAACACTCATCCATACAACCACTCATACCCTGAAGGAATTTTGTGAGCTAGCTCATAATATGGTTGATAATTAGCTAACTCATTTGAGACTAGCCATAAACTAGCTAAAATCTGATGCAGAAGTGAGCCAGTTGTCGTTGCTCTTTGTAACATAATGTTCAAAGAAAACAAAAAACATTTATATATTTATGCACGTTAAATACCCATCAAGAGAAATTTACCGTTTTTGCACAAGAGAATAAAAAAATCCCTTTACGCTCAGAAACAAAACAAAAGAAAGGAAAAAAACGTGTTATTTCGTCAGTTACGTTTTGTCATCAGTGGCTAGAGGTTCAATCTATGTAAGTATTTTTCTATTTCAAATAAAAAAGTAATTATTTAATCTAACAAATAATTTCAGTTACGTTGTATGTCATCCTTAATGAAAGGTCAAATATCGAAAACTCTGATAGAAGTTCTCTCCTTAGATCTAATTCTAGAATGTAACATAGACGGAGTCCACGACAAGGCACCACTTAAAAAATTTAAAAGGGTTTTTGATGCTTTAAAATGTGAGATAATTAACTGATTTAACTATTATTTTAATTTTTAATTAGTTTCTTATCATTAACTAGATGCAATTCGTATTAACGGTGCAGAAGATCTAGAAAAAGCATTAAGAAATGCAATAAAATAATTAAAAGGCAACATTTTTAATACTATTAGTATGTATTTTTAAATAATAATACTGTTTTAAATAAAATTCAATAAATACAAATAAAAAAAATTAACTTTTTTATTAAAATAAAGCAATAGTTTAGCTAGCAATAGCTACTTTCATTTTATATGCGCATTTCATTTTATGACGCACTCGTATTGAGTCGATAATAAGCTACCTCAAAATGAGCTAGCTTGTGATTAGTCGAAAACTGATGCAAAGCGAGTGCACTCATTCCCTAGGACATTACATGTTAAAACTGATGCAGCGTTAGTATAGAAAATGAGTCAGTCGTGAGTCACCTCTAGCTCATTTCTGGTCAACCATAAGTTAGCTTATGGTTAGCTCACTTTCCTACAGGGTAGTTACCATAGATAAAACACACAGAACACTCATACATACAACCACACATAGTCACCATAAGCAAAACACACAAATCAGCATTGTCATGTATACAAACACACGTATATAGCTACATGTACAATGTACATTGTACATGTATGTGTAAAGTACAACCAACAACAACCAAGCCATGGTACAACAACAAAGCATCTTTTTTGTGAAACACAATTTAAAAAACAAGGCGAATTAATTAATTCGCCTTTCTCATATATAATAAAATTTTTTGTAAACAAAATTAATTTTATTCATTGTTGTGTTTTAAAATATCAAAGTGGTGACGTAAGTATTAATTGTAGTAAAATTTATGAAATAAAATAAAACAAAATTTATATTTTAGGAGACACAGACGTGTTGTGGGTATCCAAGAAGCTCAGAAACTCTACAGGTTCCCAAAAATCCGAAGAGGTAAGTGTGTGATGGGTATGAACATCTTCCGGAAAATTTTAAGTTGCAGACAGTGCTTGGATTTTATACAGGACAAGCATTGTTCGCACTCATAATTTTTCCTGCAGAAGTACATACCTTTGTGGCATTTTCAGTAGTAAATTATCATATTATTGGTTTAAATTTGATTATGGATCAATAGGGGTTTGCATCAGTGAAATACTGTAAGACGATGGAAGTCAAATGAATATAGTTTGCGAAGAGAGCAGAAGTGGAATATGTTTAATGACTTCAGGTAATATTTTTGTTCTGTTTATAACTCTTCACCTTTATTAAAACAATTTATTTTTTATTTTCTTTACTTTGTCAGCAAACAAGGCAGTTCCTAAAAGTGCACCAGCTACCGGCGGTGGTACGAAACCACATAGTTTTCGTCCTGATGGAGTAGTTTTGAATGAAATCCGTCGCTATCAAAATAGTACTGATTTGTTGATTTGCAAATTGCTAGTGAAATTGTTGAAGACCTTAAAACTGATTTGCGTTTGTGCTGTGATGGATCTTTAGGAAGTTAGTGAAGCTTATTTGGTTGGTCTCTTCCTAACTACCAATTTCTGCACCATCTATATATTCTTGGCCAGACGAATTTGTGGCGAACGAGCTTGAATATTGGCTGACGACAATAATTACCCCTACTACCACCGTACAAGATGTTATAACCATTTTTAAAAACAATGGGACCACAAAACTTTTTATAAAAAAGATTATATTTGTTTATTATTACAAATATTAAATAAATAAAACTATTGTTGAAGTGATTGCTCAAATCTTTGTATATATTGTATGTAACTTATTTTGCAATGATATAGCATCGCTAATCGTCCGTTTGTATAGAATTTTGGGAATGGTATTGCATTTCAGATATCTATAAAATAAATAATACTCATATAACTTTATTTTGAAATCAATGAATAAAAATTTCAACTTTATATTTAAAAATTTCAAACAACCAAAACATAGTAAACAGAAAACAAAAATGCGGCGAATTTAAGAAATTTTGACAATCAGTTCACTATCACCTGTGATGATGCATATACCTGTTTATTGTACCATGAACCAAGCCCAGAAGTTTCGCGAAGTTACCAGACGACGTGATTTTTGCTATATAAAGGCGCTGCCAGAGCTCAGTGAGTGAGTGTGATTTCAAATTTAGAC
>OY776276.1:64741892-64914392 GCA_963675445.1 Linnaemya vulpina | reverse complement strand
CAGGAGCACAACACAGTCTGAAATCTAGAATAAATTATAGTCAATTGGGAATCGATAATGTATGCATAAGGTGTGTCAGAGACAACCATAAGACAAGAGACTGCCGTACTAACCCACATAACCTCAAATGTAAATCTTGTGGCAAAAATGGTCATGTACAGCAAGTATTTATAAAAAACATTAGTAAAATCGTCAAACAATTCAATATATAAAAATGATGAGCATGACAACTTAACCCGTAGTAATTATGGCATTAATCAAATCGAAATGTTGCAAATAAATACTATGGACGCCGTCAAAATTTCGAGGTCGACACTGGTGTTGGTTTTACAATACCAAGAAATGAATTTAATAAGCTGAATATAAAGGCACCACTACAGCCATCGAAAATAGTTTTTCGATCATACATGAAAAATTGTGTCGTTCCTGACGGTAAGGTGAACGTCCAAGTTAAATACAGAAACATGTAATCAAATGAAGAATTGTATGTGGTACCTTGCGAATACGATGCACTTGTGGGTCGAGTATGGAAATTCAAACGATATCAACCCACAGGGGAACATATCGGGTAAACCGATATCAGAATTTAGCCGTATAATTGAACAAATTTTAGCGGGATTAGACAAAAAAATGTCATACTTCGACGATATCAGAATACATGGAGCCATAGAATCTGAGTGTAAGAAAAATCTGACACGTTCAGACATAAAATGCAAGCTAAAGACAATGACATTGGAGCCAGGTTCTCTACAAGAGAAAACAACAACGCCTATATCAGGTTTACATATATAAGGGTGGGAGAAAGAGTTTAGGTTTTGCATGCACCCAACAAGATAGTATGGAAGACAGGAAGAGTACTTCGCAAGTATGGAAAACTTCATTATTTAATTAGACTAGACGACGGCTATATGTTTAAACGCCATATAGACCAACTGAAAGCTACAAAAGTTCAACAACGGAAAGTACATTTCGCGCTAGATATTCCTGATAATCATCCAGAATTAGATGACTCAAATAAATCTACTAGTCAGCAAGCTCAAGATTATAGCCCGTACGTTGCAGAATTCTTATACTCCCAGAATCGATAGCATTCAGAATCGCAGGAATGTGAACAACCTGAAAGGTAAATCGAACGAGGAAATACTCCAGCTAAACAGACTCAACCTAGCCAGGACCGGACTTTCATGGGTCTACAAGACCACGAAACAAGCCAGCTTATCTTCGTGATTACATATTGGAATGATTTTTGATCATTTATTGAATTACAACATTTAAAGAAAAATTAAAACTATGTACATATATACTTATATGCTGTTTGCTGGAAGTGACGAAATCTCAATTAAGCGTGGGAAATTGTTATGACCAATTGATTAATATCTACTCGGCAACACTGTAAATACCTAAATAGCTACTCTGTATTTTTTCTACCTTTTTTATATTTAGATTATTAAAGTATGAATTGAAGATGAATACGCGTGTATTTTTGATTGCTCATAAAATATAATATATATGCACTTAGGTTTGTTTACACAATAGCTTTATATTACAAATAAATATCAACATTAAAGATGAATTTTATTCCACAATCTTTTATTCATAGACACTATCTGTGGTTTTATTCCATCAAGTTTAAATGCTTTGTGTTTCTCACGCTTTTGACATATAAATATTATCTCATTGTTTTGATATTCAAGTATTTATTGCACAATTGTATTGTTGTACTTGTAGCCCTTACGCCGCCATCTAGTTAATTAATGATATGTTTGATATCAAATATTTCTGCTACGGTTGTGAATACAAGTGCAAAAGATATAACACCAAGATATACATATGTGTTAGAAGAAATAGCTATATATTTTCATTTCTAAATTAACTATTTGATTCGTCTTTCGATGTAAACCAATCCTACAATATACAATTGGGATGTTCACACTGTAGTCATAAAGCTGTAAGTCATAAAATAATAGCACAAAATATATGACTAGTGTGAACCACCCGTCATAACTTGTTCTGCTAAATAAATTTGTAATATAAACTCTAACAGATAGTCGTGAAGGAAACAAGATTTGAGAAAACAAGATTTTTTGCTTTGTCCTCAAACAGTGCTGTATGTGTGCGCATGTGTTTTTTTTACAGCATGAGTGCAATGTGCTGGCTATATACTTGGGGTATTATTAAATACTTTTATGTAACTCTAAAACTAGGCAAGGAATACATATGGCGCTACCCTCATTCGAAAGGCAACTAAATTACGCGTCGATTGCAATAGCTGCCATATTCTGAAGTGCTTTCTGAAAGTAGTTATAAGTGCAACAAAATTTGGTTTAGTGTAAAAAAGCAAAAAAATTCTTATATTAGTTTCATGCTAAAAACTGTGTCGGGTATACATATGACGCTACCCTCATTCGAAAGACAACTAAATTACGCGTCGATCACAATAAATGCCATATTCTCAAGTGCTTTCTGAAAAAAGTTTTGGCGCAAATTAACGTTAAGCATTTCGAAAATTGGTGCAGCTTTGTCCGTTAATGATCGCTGCTCTCTAGTATTTTGTTGATCAAAACGTATAAATCTTAAAATTAGTTTGAAATGTTTCGCTGACACAAGGGAAATGCAATCTTTTGCCAAAGTGCTTCAAATTTCTCCCAAATATATTTTCTGAAGTTAATATATTTGTATGCGGATAGAAAGACCAAAACAATTATAATGTTAACTTACCTTTGCACTGCTCGTCCTTTCACTCGCCTTTAGTTTTTCGTACTCAGCCTTACCCCTTCTGTTCGTATTTCTGCATATAATTGTCTGTATTGTCGGGTGCGTTATAGCGTGAAATGTCAGATATGCTCATATTTTCATTCGGACCAGTAAAACGACTTTCCCGCTTCTCTTCCATTTGGTCCCATCTTTAACAAGAAAATTGTTTTCTTCGTCAATGGTTAGCATATCTACTGCTTCCATTTCATCGTCGGATCCCAAATAATTTTTCGAGTCACCTCCGTGACCCAGTCCCACTGGATATGCCACAATTTTCTATCAGAAGCATTGTCAATTACTTCGTTGACTTCTAATTGCATATTATATTCGTCAGGTATAACACTCAGAGCATTGTCTGGTATCATTTCCTCATCTTCTGACTCCATTTCATTACAAGATTTTCAAAATACTTCACTCGCATATCATATGGAAGCCTGGGTTATTATAAATATAGTACGTAGATTCTAGCATTTAGTTATATCATATAATACTTACTGGGACACCGATGAAGCGCTCAATAGTTTAAATTTATTATTATTATATGTAGTTGCCATTTTCACTAAACACTTGTTTCTCAATGCATATACAATTTCAAAATGCTACGCTTTAAAAGTTTAACAACCGAATTCAGTAGTACATATATGCAAAATATACACTACCGTTATTTCAAACACAAAATGCCAAAAACAAAGAAAAGTTACTCTTTTCTCTCTCTAAATATTAGATTTTTAGAGAATGTCAAAAACAAGTTTGTTTGCAAATCGCAAAGTCAATCAACTTCCTAGAATAATACATAAAAGTGTACGTATTTACAAATGTAAATAATGCCCGAAATCGTAGTAAAAAGTTGGTGCCCAAGTAAGTTAATATATACAGACATAAAGGTATGAACAATTTTTTAACCGTTTCTTAGCCGTGAGTTATACATAAGTAACGGCGGCAAACTTATTCCACCGCCGTCTCGCCTAAAAATTTTCAAACGTTCGACTCAGATCTCTCGAGCTATTTTATGACAACACAAAAACATACCTGATAGAGTGCTATTATTTTATATATTTTTTATATGCTGCACAACCACTAAATTAGACTGGACTAAATAGCACGAAGTGTGAATACCCCAATTCAGTTTGGTTGTGTAATGAATGATTTTCGAAGAAACATTAAAAATATTTTATTTTTAAAACAATTATAAATATTGTGAAAATATAGTTAATAAATTAACTATTTGACATACTGTCATTGTACTATTATAATATGAAATTTATTTGTTGGGTGGGTAAGTAATGTTTATATGCATTTCATTAGCGTTTTATACCAATTCGTCAGTAGACTTCAACCACAGTTTTGAAAAGTTTCAAACTTCTTTAAGCTATCTGAGAATTCTGTTAATAAATTAACTATAAAAATTCATATTATAATATGCCTTAAGGTAAAAGCTCAGAAAGTGTATAGAAACAACGTATTTGTCGAACACTGATGACGGTAGACCTTACGCAAAAATTTAAATTTTCGACCAAGAATTGTCTTGTTTGCTAGATTCGGGAGTAAATGTTACAGTATTAGGGAGAGTTATTCAGCAGTGAATGGGTCAAAGAACCGCATTTGGAGTACTGCACACTTCCAGTGACTTTTAAGGGAGTCATGAAAGACATTGTTTTCTATATCGCACCAGACTTGAGCCAGCAAGGGTACATTGGTGTCGATTTCTGGCGTCCTTTGCCCTCGCACCGCACCTAATTCCGTCTATCTACTGCTTGGACTTGACCAAGAGGAGTAATGCACTATATCACGATCTTAGTCCAGGCAAAAAATTACGCCTGGGTTCCGTTATTTCAAACTTTCCGTCGTACAAAAAAACCGGACCGGGTTGCATCTCCTTGCTGGAGATGCAATCGCAGTAAAACAGAAACATTATCCACTGTCCCCTCCTAAACAAGCGGAGGTATACCAGGAACTTGATCGACTATTAGAATTGGAAGTAACCGAGGAGTCAAACTCTCCGTGGTGTAGTCCCATCGTCGCGGTGCAAAACCAGGCAAGACTGGTGCCTTGGAATATTTATCATCATGTCTTTCTGAGATTTTAATTAATGTCGAACAATTAGCCTATGAATATTAATTCAATTTAACATAGCAATATAAAATGTTCGTAAAAATAATTACCTTAAAAATTCAAGCTAAGGCTTCAGCTACCAATGAAAATGCGAAAAACCGTTCACATATACTTAAGTATAAATTCAAACCATAAAAGTTCGACTTTATGTTTAGTTTTAGTTTAATGTATAATGGAACAAAAAAATTCAGAAAAATAGGACATGAAGAAAATAATTAAACGGTAACACGGGTTTTAAAACAAAAACGTGTTAACATCAAGTTAATACAGTTCTCGGATTATTTTTCACAATAAAATTTGTGTAAATAGGAACTGTTATCACATTCAACTAAGCCACCTAAACAGTGGTGATAAACACAATATACACATGAGCACTGAAGATGAAAGTGTTACGACTTTCGAAAACAGCTGTTCTGCTCTGCTGTGTAAGTTGAATAAAACTGATGTTTTGGAATATTTATCATCGTGTCTTTCTGAGATTTTAATTAATTTCGAACAATTAGCCTATGAATATTAATTCAATTTAACATAGACTAAGCTATGTTTAGACTGTAGAAAGCTAAATTCATTAACTAAAAACGATGCATATCCACTACACATTAATGTTCTGCTAAGCCGACTTAGCGACATACATTATATCAGCGGGATCGATTTAAAAGACGCATTTTTCCAAATCAAATTGATAAACAGTTCTAGAGAAAAGATCGCTTGTGCTGTACTTCGTAGGGGGTTATACCAGTACAAGGTTATGCGTTTTGGCATATGTAATGGACCTCAAACAATGTGTCGCCATCTCTGCCAAATTAAGGGAAAACATGTGTGTCTACTTGGACGATCTATTGGTGTCTAATTTTCTAGGGTACACAGTAGGAGGAGGTCGACCCAGAAAAAGTGACAGCAAGCACAGAATTGGTATCGAGCACTCATCCGAAATTTTTCTGATTTAGCAGGACTCCTCACATATAGTTTACGCAAGTCGGCGAAACCGTTTCATTTATCCCCGGAAGGCATAGAACCATTCAAGCTTTAGCTAGCACCCCAGTCTTAGCTCAGCCGAATTTCGCTGCTGAATTCGTCATTCAGTGCGACGCATCTGACATAGGTATAGGCGGTATCTTAGTCCAGCAGGACAGGGATGGGAAAGATTTTGCATTCTTATCGCAAAAATTAAACAAAGCTCAGCGCAATTATTCAGTAACGGAGCTAGAATGTTTAGCTGCGGTTATTTGTGTGAAAAGGTTTAGGCAATATATAGAGGGTTCAGGTTTTAAAATCATTAGCGATCACGTAAGTCTGCCGTGGCTAATGATGGTAAAGGACTTAAGCGGAAGATTGGCTCGCAAGAGTTTAACAGCCCTGAATATAATAAACTTAAACAAGAGCTTCCACCAGACATACATATGTCTGGGGAGCACATTCAGAAGCGAGCTAGGTTTCGAAACGGCACTAACGATGAACAAGATCTTTGGAAGCTGTGGCTGCCCAAAGCCTTAACAACCGATGTTGTGAAATCTTCAGATGCGGAAGGTTGTCACGGAGGATATTACAAAATACTCATTAGAGTCCGACAAAAATATTTCTGGCCTCATATGGCTACAGACGTTAGAGAATTTGTTAGGAACTGTGACGACTGTAAGGTCATAAAACCAACCAACCGGATTCTTCGCCTACTTATGGGAAATCTGATTTTGACATTTCATCCCTTCCAGAGGATCTATTGCGATTTTTGGGTCCTTATTCACGTACCAAGGCATATAATACGCAAATATTCATTCTACTAGATCATTTGAAAAAGTTTTTATTTCTAAGGACGCTGAGAGCGGCAACGTCCATAAACGTCATGGATTTTGTTCAAATTGATTTCTTTTGCACATATGGTGCACCTCAATATATTCATACAGACAATGCCATGCTGTTTACTTCCAAAGAACTCCGAGAATTTTTTTCCAACTATAGTATCACGCACGTAACCACAGGTTACTACTCTTCTCAAGCAAATGTTTTCGAAAGGGCAAATCGAGAAGTTATCTCTAAAACACGGTACTTTTTCAGGAATGATGCTGATCACACAAACTGGGAACGAAGCATACCCACCATACTACAAGTTCTACGTAGTGAGATTCATTGGGCTACTTAGTGCACGCCTTATTTCGCCTCTTTCGGCCAAAACATGATCCTCCACGGATCCTCACACCGTCTTCTAGAAAAGCTTGACCTAATTTCCGATGATAGCATCGTCCAACACTTCGACAAACTTCAGCATATTCGAGAAAAGATAAAAAGTAATCTAAACATTGCACACGCAAAAGATTACAAGACTTATAATATGAGGTCGAAACAGGTAAACTTCATGCAAAGTGACTTCAAGAAAGCTATAAACGCTAAATTTAATCAAAAATTAATTAAATGTCGAATTCGTAAGAAAATCCCTCTGACCTCCGTCAGTGATCAGAGTTAACCCATACTCCATCATGTATTTTCCCGGCTTCGTGGGTCGAGCTACACGTACGCATCCGTTCTTGCATTAAAACTCACCACGCGACAATTAAGGAAATCCTTCCTGTTCGATCTCATCGTATACCGAAGATACGAAGCAGTTTTGTTACGGATTTTACTTCCAGTCAAATGCAACACTGCATATCACATCCCTGTGGTAGGCAAACGATCAAAATTAGTTTGGCATTTTCCTTTACACCTTATTCTTCTGCATTGACCGTTATATTTTCTGAGCAATCAGACACTTACGCGTCAAATAGAGAAAAAAATTAAGAATCACAGCCAACACGGTATAGAAATTGATGGGAGTTGTCAGAATGTGTTTTGTGGTGGAGGACGAAAGTCTTAGACCGGGCAGAAAAGTAAAAGTGACAAAAAAAAACCAAGGCGCGGTCGAACATTATAAAATATGTAATTTGAAGAGAAAACTTAAGTGAAATATTTGCTAACTACAAAAACTAATAAGTTACAAACTTAACTAATATTTTATTAAAAAGTCATAATAAAAAAGAAAGAAAATGGAACTCCTACGCAAGTGTGAAAATACCTAAAGAACCATTTTAATTGTCTATATGCTACCCAAAAAATACGTATCATTAAACTGATTTACACACGTAAAAAATGCATTCCTTTGTGTAATTAATTAACCAAAAACTTACAAATGTATACGTGTATATATGCTGAGACAAAACCTGGGAAAAATTTTAAGAAAACGGTTAAACCTCCTGAAAGTAAAAGAAAAACATTTATTTTACCAAAATACTTACCTGAGATGAGAACAATTATACAAAAGAAGTTTCAACTGTACAATTAAAACGGAAGAGATAATGTAAGAGAAAAGTCACCCTAAAATACCCACCTGTAAATCTTACTTTAAGTTACGTACCCATACACATACTAGTATGCGACATGCAACGAAAACTCATCGAAAGCAGAACACGTGCAACTTTACCCGATATTCAGCATCAACGATCAGTAGATCATCCTCTTAACGGCTTCCGGACGGGAGGTCCAACGCCCTTAAGATTATCATTCTTTATACCTACCTAACTAATCATATCATTACCTAATTTTATACCTACTAAAATTATATATATATATATATATATATATATATATATATATTAATGTATTTCTACAACCACTTAGGTCTACATTTACCTTAGTATTAACATACTTTATTTTTACATTTACCTTAATATTACACTTACCTTATTTTTACACTTACCTTAACATTACACAATTTGTACTGTTTATTATAAATTCGTGTTAAGCAACATTTCATTCCGATTCACCCCTAATACTTCAATTTCTTATTTTTGTGAAATAAACCCAATTGAAATGAAAGCGCTCTAAACACTGTTTCAAGGCATGATAAGGTGGCGAATAGGCGAAGATAAGTCCTCGTAGAGCAGATATGTCTAAAGGATAGGAGCGTACAATTTTCGGGTAACGCTTGTCAGGGTGCTCGACTATGATCTACGAGGTAGGGAACAAACATACCCGAGAGGGTATCTAACCACCTCACTTTATACCCCAATTTTCCACTTTAAATCAGTCAGAATTTTTGAAATCTGATTTGAAAATATTGTGCACTAATGACTCCATTTCAACATTTTCTTTAATCCCTTTTGTATTCATATATACATACGGTATATGGTTCGCTCATTATGGCGATATATATATATATATATATATATATATATATACTATATTACTATGCGTCTAAAAAACGGGTTGAGAACCTATTGCCACACCTAGCCGCACACCATGAATCTTACCGCTTAAACGCGTTTAATACTGATTTCGTCCTAAATTAATTTAGAATCATAAAAGATATAAATGCTACAAGTTTTATTCATATTACTCTGTCGACGCGTAACACAATACCACTATTTATTTCATTTTATTTATAACAATATTCACCAGTTATTTGTTTTTAATGCTAAACAATACAAAAAAAGTGTTCCGTATATTACTATATACACAAACAATATGAAACAATCGCGTTGTTATACATATAAATATATAAAACAAGTTCTGTATTTTATTATTCATATGTACATATAATATGATGTGGCATCTCAGTTCGGAACGGGAATTAAAATTAAAGCAGTTCAGTTTCCGAAACTTGTTACTCCCTCTCTAAAAGAGAAACGTCAAACTACATATAAAAACATGTTTCAAAACGTAAAATTTGTTCTGAAAACATGGGTGAATCTAGCTTATATTATGCGTCGATTGCAATAGTTTTAATATATCAAAACTACTCGAAAAAAAATTATAAAAGCAACAAGATTTTTAAAAGTTGAAAAACGCCTAATAATTTTTATATTAACTATTGGCTTATACATATATTGAAAGCTGTTCCAAAAAAATTTATAGGGGCAACAAGATTTTTAAAAGTTGAAAAAGGCGAAATAATTATTATCTTAACGATTGATTTATATATTAAAAATTATGAATATGGCCCTAACGCCGCTACCTGTAAACGAAAGTTTATTCCAAAACAAGTTATAGGGAAACAAGATTTAAAAAGTTGAAAAACGCCAAATAATTTTTTTACTTAAGGTTTTTGTGCAGCAATTCAGAATTCTTTTTTCATATTTTAGAATGTTGGGAGTAATTCAGTTGTTCCGATCTTGACGAAACTGATACTCTGCTTATACTAAAATTGAATTTGTCCCTTTTATGCATGACGATCATAGATGGAGCTTGTGTGGTGTTCTGGATGGCGTGCTTTCTGTAGTTTGTGCTATTGTTAAGTGTGAAGTGTGGTTTGTGTGTGTTCTATTGTTTTGAGTAGCGATTGGAATGCTTGTCTGTCAGACCGACTGGTGTTTGTGTGTGACGATTGATGCGACTGTGTGACAGTCTACTTTTGCTTTCTTGCTCTACAATCATAAGTACACACATTTTGAAATAAAAAGACCTTTGTTTAAATAAACATAAGTATCTATATACATGGTTTTTATTAATAAGCATTTGCAAATGATTTTGTAATATTTTAAAATCCTTAAATGTAATTGTATGTACTAAGTAGTGAGTATAAAATTATGTTAAACTAGTCATATCTTTAGAGATCAACATAGTATTTCTTAAAGCGCAAACTACATGGGTGTGATAGTTACAATAAAAATATTCAGGATATTTATTTTCCATTTTCTTAACGTTGATGCAAGCAATATCCTCAATGTTGAAAACATCTTGTTGATAAATTTTTTCCAACCATTTTTTTTTCTCTTCACCTTTAATATATACTTGTGCATTTCTTATATTAGATTTTAAGAAATTGCGAACGCTTTGTAATGAGACTGATCCATCATTCCTGTTCATATGATGATAGCTTTTTTTTAACCATACTGCAATCCTCTGCTTTTGGTTGATAAACATTCGAAATCAAAAGGTTTTATGATGAAATGAATCAGCCCAATCATAAACAAAAATTCCGTTGGAGTTTTTTCACTTTTCCCTTTTCTCCTATCATGAACCCATATTTTCCCTTTTTTTCCAAATGAGGGCAGAGAAAAAATTCGAATCGAGAAAAGTAGGTGTCATCAATAAAAAAAGGAAAAACCATTTTAATTCTCAAGTTATTTTTCGCTTACAATTTTGAAGGAAGTTTCCAAAAAAATGTAATTATTTCTTTTCCTTCCTCTTCTATCATACTTACATTCAATAAACAACAGAAAGCAGGTTTATTTACGCGGTAGTATTTTTTATCTAGCCCTTCCCGCAAGAATCCGAAAAGCAATACTATGCATTTCAATTCAATTTATTTTGTTTTTTGTTGAAAAATTTTTTTTTAATTCTACTATAAACTTTTTTAAGCAACGAAATGCAATCACAGTAAGCAAAACAACTGTCTTCGAAATTTCGATTTTCCTTCTCCCTTATTTTTCTTTCCCCAGGAATTTAAGATAGAAGGAATTTTTCTCGAGAAAACTTTTTATTTAAGGAAACAAACTTCTCGAGAATATTCATTATTGTGCTGAATATATTTATTTTTATTTACTACGACTGCTAGTTATCATGAATATACTACATATATTTGGAGCATCTACTACAACAATTGGAGCATTATTTTTAAACTATTAGCCATATAGAAGAGGTTTCAGTAGTTTCATATAGTAGCTTTCTTGGATTCTTAGATAAATATGAGTATAATATAGAATCGCATAGCGCTTATTTTTAAATTCTATATTAAAGCCGTCATATGGGTAAGAGGTTAAGTTTAAATGTACTTTCAAGTTAGTAAGATCACAATGAACAAAGTTATTTTCTTGTTGAAAGGCAATCGACACAAAACAAGGACCTTCCTTATTAGCGGCCAGTTTAACATTCCATATGTGATTGATCCCTGTATTAAGGTGTGGATTCATATGATAATCGCAACTACGGAATGCTATTGGTATAACAGCACCATTAGTAAGTATTTTGATCACATTCAATTTACTATGATCAGATAATTGAACATGTGGAATTCGCCTTGATATTAGTGAAATTGTAACTTTTGCTTTCTCAATGGAAACATTCGAGTGTACAAGATCTTCATCGTTCTTATTACGCAAGAGTATCAGCTCATGTTTACCATCATGAAAACTTTATTGTAGTCTTCAGCGAATGCTAAAAGTAGTTTGAGTGGTACATAGAAATAAAAATATCAATTTTGAAGGTTTATTTTATCAAGTTTATTCCATACAGCATTTTGCAACACAACGCTTTCCGTAGGTGATAAAGAAACCAATTTTTTACGGCAATAATGGTTCCCGAATGCTTTATATAGTCAATTTCAATATCATTTAGTTCATAGCGAATTTTATCAAAGAGATATTCAACAAAATTGTTTTACAATTGAAATTTACATATAGTATTTACTGTGTATATATCTATAGCTTCTCACTGGGTAACACTTTGCTTGTATTTCACTTTGTTTTGTATTGAAATTCTTATTTCATCGTTGTTTTAAAAGACTGAAGGTATGGTATGTATGTGTGATAATCCTTTTTGATGATATTTTCGTCAGATATTGGTTTATCTATTATCGAGCTCATTTTATTTTCAGTTCAAAGTTCAATGACTTGAGGAAACTCTTGTTTGCTGTTGTAAGTGATTTCTGACGAACAGATCTTTTCAATTGTTGTTTGAGGATTAGATGTTGCAGTAGTATTCTTCGATATACTCGTGTTGTATATTATCATTATTTAGTTGTCCTTAAATGTATTCGTATTTTAATTTCCTCTCCTCTGAAATTAATTAAGTCGCCGTTTTGATCAACCACGTAAGGAGCTAGTGAACTTATCTCCCTGGAGTTTACTGGTAAATAAATAAAATTTTTGGGAATCTCACTATTTTATATCCAGTAGGTGCATTATTTCGAAACTCATGTAGTGTATGCCTTAGAATTATTCATATAAGTATTAACTACAATACTGTTTTCAATCCGCAAGAGATCCACCTTAAAAACATTCTCTTGAAGGTCAGAGTAATGTTCTTTGTTTGGCGTTAATATTATACTATTGAATTCTAAAAGACTACCTATTATATTTTCTTTATTAATACATATTGGTTCTTTAGAGCTGCTGACTATCACTTGCTTTGTATTATTTTAGTTTCAATAAAAATTTTATTTTCGGGTATAAATCGTTCATATTGTTCTTCTATAAGTCAACTATATCATTTAATTCATAAAGTCTGATCGGTATTTCATTTACAAGTTCACCGATATGAAAAATATTGTTATAGACATCCACATTCAGGATACAATTGTATGAATGAGAGAATCAGTTAGAGCACATTAATAGGTTCCGTTTAAGTCAATAAGAGGTAAGTAATTATCATGTAGCTCGGTTGAATTGGAGCTAAGAGTCAATGTTATTGACATTGTGACTGTTTGATTGTAAATAAAAGATGTTACACGCACAGTATGACTAATAAGATTCAGTTTCAGTTTAAGTTATTTTTTCCAAATAAAATTAAATGTTGATGCCATTTTTGTTGTTGTTGTTTATTTGTTGTATTCTTCCATTTGGTTGTACAAGAATCGTACTCATTACCAAAGCCCTGCCACTTAACAACCACCTTATGTCCTTTAGTTTTAAGGACCTTTTCAACTAGATATGTATTTGGATATTTGGTTTTTGAAAGTTCTTCTTCATAGAACCCACCTCTAACAGGATTTCCGCGATAAACTTCTTGTAGAATATATAATTTGTACTCATTTAATTGTAAAGACTTCTGTTGTACAATTCAGTTTATCTCCTGCATTAATTTTGACATTTTGGATGTCTTTAATCGGTGGCATTTTAATTTTATAGCTAAATTCTTTCCACATCATTCCTTTTAATGTTATATTGAATCTTTCTACAGTTGAGGTAGTGATTAATATTGTATTTATTCTTTAGCATCGTCTGTTTGCAAATTTTTTGGATGAATTTGAAAATATTCCCCATTGCCTGGGTTGCTTCTTAACCCAAGCAAATTTGTATAATGTATCGATATAATAAAAAACAGCAAAAATTGGTACTTTCTTTTGTCTAAGGAATAATTTTCCATTTCAACTACATCAGCTTGACAAAGATCATATATTTCTTTCAACACAACTCTACCATGCACAGTGGCACATTTTGTGAGTTGGCGGTTAAGATTCTATAACTTTTGACTGGGTTGAAGTTTTTAATGAAATTTTTTTTGTTGGATAGAAGACATTTCATTTAATGTATTAACTTTAAAATTGGGCCTTATTAAAGTACACTTATATATCATTAAAAAATGACTTTTAAAAATATAGGTATTATCGGCCTTAAAAAAAATAAATTTGTGAATGTAATGACTTAACATTGCATTTTATAAATAGTAACGTTAACTGAAATAAAAAATTACAAACTTAATTAAGCCGTCCACCCGAGTCCATTTTATTTTGATATTTAGCCCTCTTCTTCACTTAGAATACGGGTTTGAAACTCAAAATTGTTTTAAATGTATTAATATTGATATAATATTTAGCAAAACTAATTTTATTTTAGTCGTTGATATCCCTGTGAAATTTAAGGACAATCGGTCTACATTTACTTATAGGGCCCTTGTAAGTCAAATTTCGAAAAATAGCCTTGGTGATCATAATTCACTAACAAATGTAAGTTCGACAGCTTTAGATGTTATTATTATATGAACAATTTAAATATATTTTAAACGTGAATCCATAACAGATATGTAGGAGATCCATATCCGAAAAAAGGTTTTACCATAAATTCTAGGAAAATCTTTTTATTCCAAATAAAATAAAATTTCTTTTATAAATTTTCAATATTTATTATGCTTTTCTGCGCTAATTTTTACGTTAATTTGCATAGAATACATTTTTCATTTAACCATCTCAGTGAAAATTTCATCTAAGTATGTCTCCTGTTCATCTTCAAGGAGTTGTATGGCATCTTTGTCCAATTCCATGGGGGTGGAATCCCATTTTTGTCGACTGCTGGAGATATATGGATCAGAAGTGCAGAGTAAAATATTAAAGAGGTCTTCATTGGTACTATATCTAGATATCTTTCTTGTGTTGTGCTCGCGAAAATATCAATAATCTTTGTTCCTTTTTTCTTGCGCTTCTTCAGAAAGATCTCCAATCGGCAGCATATTGTGTTGAGTAATGTTTTCCTCATGATATAATATTTTATGGACTGTAGATGGACGATCATATTTTTCGTTGTATAGTTTCGCTGTTTCATTAGCATATTGACCAAATTTTCTTGCATTTACTTTTTTATTGCATGATATTAGTTGCAGTATGATTTTGTAGCGTTTTATTAATTCAAAATCTACTCCTGTAATAGATGCAGCAGATTCAGGACCAGAAAAAAATTTTCTTGCTGTGTTGCCATCATTTGTGTTTCGTTCTCCTTGCTTTGGCTGATCGATCAGTAAACCCAATTCTAAATATTTTTCTTGTACGTGTTTATTTTTTGCCACTCTTTTGGCTTTATTTTCGTCACTATTTCGTACGTTGCTTTAATATGTGTTCCATAAATCGAATTTTAACATGGAGTGGGGACAACCCAAACTCATAGGCTTTTTGGAAAGTAGTGTCATCTGTTGGAAGTTGACTTAATTGGCTTGCAGTTTTTTGCAAATAACACAGCATGAAGATGATTTTATTTCAGTTATGACCTGTGCAACTTTTCCATCAATCATTGTAAGTAACATTTGGTAATTTATTTCAATCTCTTGATCGTTAAGTAGCAAAGTTATCGGTTGAAGTTTATCTATTTGTTGTTTAAGTTTAGATACTTCTTCTAATACTACATCCTTCGTTTCCTTCTTAAAAGCAAATTTGATTGGTCTGCAATATTTTGTTGAGGAAGGTATTTCGTTTTTCCATATGTCAATATCGGTTTCTTTGCTAGTAGATGGCCCAACATTAATGTTATTTGTTTTTAGTCTTAACGAAACAAAAGATATCATAAATAAGTCAGAATCTGATATATTTTCTGCATTATACTGCTTATACCGCTTTTGTCCAGAAGATCCATCGCATCCGCATTTAGAAATTAGTGTTAGGCTACAGTCACCAAGCTTTTTAACTTTCTGTAATGTTTATAGAATTTTGTGGTGGTAAACAATCTTTTTTAATTAAAACCAAATATCTATGTTCTGGATATATGGAGCAATGTTTTCCAATTGCCCGCTTTCGCAATTCCATATACTGATATTTTGTTAAGTCCAGAAATATTGAAAATGCTTCTTCAGATGTAAATTTTTTATCATCGGTTGGTGTTGGAATGTTCTTTAAAATCCTTTTTACACGCTTGGCGCTCGCTTTCATTACATTTTCTATTAAGTAAATTTTTTTAGTTTTATTTTTTGTTGGTCCTAGTTGAGGGAAAAACGTATCTTTAATTATTTTTTCAGAAAATTCTTCATTAATGCTTTGCAGCTTTCGTCTTCGGAACCTGTCACTACACTCCTCAACTGGTCTGGCAGGTCGGCCCACGTTTGCTGGTTTTGGTTGGCTTTCAAATACAAGTTCGCTTGTAAGCCATTGTTTATAGCAGTTAAACAGTTTTTCCTTATTTCTATAACATTCATTATACCGTTTATTTAATCGTGTTAAAAAATTATTAATTTTTTTTAAATGGTCGCACAACTCAAAATAAGGGTCTTTTAAAATGTGTAATATAACATCGTTTTTGTTTTTTTGTTCAAAATAAATTTTAGCAAGATGATTATAACTGAACTTAGCCATCGTTTTGACAATGCTGATCATCTTTATTAATTTTGTCTGTTTTTCTACACATTAAGTTTTCTTGAAGCATGTATGCGTTTAAACGAGACAGGAAAGAAGAAAGAAGAGTAGTACAGACATGCTTGTACCGGCAATTTACTTCAATTATCTTTTGTTGTTTCATTCTCATATTCAAGAAAACCTGATGTGTCTATCGTATTTTAACCTTTATATGAGCAGCAGCCACCTGGGTACACAACAATATGTACCTACCCCCGCTTATATGTAACTATGCATTTTTTTATGGCCTAAATTACAAAAATAACAACAGTCTTTTATTATACCCATTTCATTAATAAAACTTCTTCGAAAAAAAGAAAAACATACACTCAAACACATGTGGATATACCGCACTCCCATACCTAAAATATCGGACATGCAAGCAGTAAAATCATTGTAGTTCCTAGAGACGCAAATATAAATTTATATATAACAACAGGTCAAAGTACGTACTATAACACGTTATAAGTCATTTTGCGAAGTTTTTCACAGAAAAAAAGTTGCGTTCCACTGAACATCGAGATTTGGGTATATTTTGGACCTTTATTGCAATGCCTAAATGTGGGACTCGAGAAAAGTAGGGCACGTTTTTTTTTTAAACTATTTTATAAGTTAATAAATGATATTGTGTGAAGAAAAAAAAATTTTCCAAAAATATATAAAACCAAAAAGTTATGCCCACTTGAAGTTCAAAAATTTTCTAAAATATTTTGAATATCAGCTTCTTAAAATATTTATTTTTAATAACATTTTATTTTTGTAGTCGCTTTTTTAAGTATGTTGTGGTCTAGGTGGTGTATTTTCAGCCGTACATGTAATTTTCATTCGATAAATTTTTTCTCGTTTCTCTTCAATTTCCTTATCAAAAAATTATCTATTATTTAAAAGTTTTTCATCCATTTTGTTATTAATATCCTGCAAATGAGCATTAAGATTTTATAACTGCAAGGCTACTTCTTGTTGCTTTTTTGAGTTTAGCTTGCAGAAGCAATTTACTGATAATATCGTTTGCCTCCAAGCGTTTGCAACATTTTTGATACTCTTGTGTTTGACATCAATGTTTTTGTTCATATTCATAGAGAAGCCCAACAACTTTGGTGCATATTTGGTTGCAATTACTTTCTTCTACCGTTTGTATAATGCCCAAACTTATCAACAGACATACTTTATACAAAATATCTATGTATATAATTTATACTATTATATTAGCTTTAGGTAGTTCTTTAATAATTGAGATAATCTCGTTGTTGTGATTGGTATGACGTGCAGACTGTGATGCAAGCAGCAGTCTAAGTCGATATAGCGACACGTTTGGATCATCCCTGCACATATAGTTTGGATTATAAGGGTTAAACTGCATCCAACCCCCTCCTAAATAATTAGTTTTTGTTGTATCTGATGAGCTCGTATGATTTTCCTCTTTAAAAAATTTTCCAATAATATGTTTCTACTTGTACGCTCTACTCCCTTTGATTTGACCAACAGACTTATAGCCTCTCCTGTGCGCATTGGTCGTAAGTAATATTTTTTTATATATTTCAAGATCGAATTTATCATAGTTTTTTGGTGTTTTATGAAACATTAAAGAAAACAGTCATGGAGTGAGAACCCATATTTTACCACCAACCTGTATCTTTATTTAACTCAATGTTACTATTACCAAATTTTTATTCGTTATTATTATCTCTACGTAGACCATAGTTAGTATCTAGTTTATTTCTCGATTGCAATAGTGATAAGTCAGGAAAACTTTCTTCATTATTAGAATTTTGTGAGTAAAAGTCGTCTTCATCATAATCACTGCTACTCTTACTATTAGACTATTTAATCACTGTTTCTCCGATTAGTTTCTTGGGCGTATTCGTTTTCAATTTTATTTTTGAATTCTGGGAATGAAAATTTTCATTGCCACTGTTTCCCGTTTTCTTAGGACTCTGTTCTCTTTTAACCGGTCTCTCAACGTATTTAGAGCTCTAGATAAATTCTTTTAAAAGTTCTAGGATAGGCTTGAAGGTTCATGTGTATTTATATGACCTCTTTTTATACTTCGAAGCTTTTTCTTCAAGATGTTTCTAGTAGTTTAAGAATTTCTTTATTCACTTTTGCTATCAGGTCAATTAAATTGGTATCAGATCAACTTAACAGGTATCAGATCAGCTTATCAGCTATCAGGCCAGTTTAATCGGTATCAGATCAATTTATCAGGTATGAGATCAATTTAACAGATATCAGATCTGCTCATCAGGTCAGTTTGATAGGTATCAGATCAGCTTATTATATTATGTTATCAGTTATCAAGCCAGTTTAACAGGTAGCATATCAGTTTATCGGATGAGGTTATCAAGTCAATTAAACAGTTATAAATCAGATCAAGGGTACTTTTGATGAACAGTAATTCATATTATGATGAAGTATTCAAATGACTTTCTATAACGACGATTGTTTAGTTCTGTATCTTTACGTATCATGAAAAATACGTATTTTTGCTTCCAGCATTATCTAAAAATTTTTTAAACTTTTCATAGTTCATTTCGCTGGCAAAGTGATCATCATATTCATGTTTTATATTTGTCGCATCTTGTTTAAACATAATAATTACATTAGCATTATCTCTTATCAAATGTTTTGGAATCCGTGTGTAAGTTTGACACAAGTAAAATGAGTTTACGTTCTTATGACGACCCATACAAAAATATGCGCACATATTAATTTGCTTTTCACATGCAACATCATCGAAAATCATAATTGAATTGCTTTTAGCTTCACTAGGAGGAACAACACACAGTGGGATTTGTTCATAAAATGTTTGGCAAAATATATAAGGAATGCTCGTAGAATGTTGAAATTTCACTATGAGCCTTTGGTTAGCTCAATTAAGAAAAATATAGTTTCATTCAAATTGGACCCGCCTATAGAACCCGAAATTTATTTTTGTCCCAAATTTTTTGAAATTCGGCGCAGAGCCTTTTATTACCTCAATTAAGAAAAAAATAAAGTTTTATCAAAATTGGCCACGCCCACTACCCACTGCCCATAGGAACCAATATTTGTTTTTGACAAAGTTTTGGAAATTTGTCACAGTGCCTTTATTACCTCAATTAACGCCCACTAATCACCGCCCATATAACCAGTGTTATATTTTTTCCCACAACTATTTGTTTCTTTACCAAAACTAATTATTTTATAAATAAATTTCAATACATGCATTTAAATATAGACTTTTATTCATCATATATCATATCTGTAACTATATTGAGTTCCAGGTTGACGTCTAATACTATTTATAAAATAATCTGACAATACTGGAAGTCGATGAAAAAGATCTGTATTTGTTGAAACTCTATCACACATTCTGGAGAACCTTTATCTATAATTTCTATAATATTTATTTCTGGCTTCTTCAGAAAGCATGCCAATAGAAAGTATTGCCCCATCCATGATATCTTTTCCGTATTTTGTATACTGTTACTGGCTATATATTTCAACAAAAAGTTTTGATGTATGTATCTTTTGCAAAATTCTTGAACTTCAAGGAATTAATTTTTTTGCCACAAGTTATTATTTGTAGTATAATGCGAAATCGGTCAATTAGTTGCTCCTCTGCACCAGTCACATCGGCAACAAGTGCGGTATTAGAAGAGAAACGCCTGGACGTATTTCCATCAATAGTAGACCTGAAGATGTACCTGTAACAGTTTGAGCTGTCTTTCCATCTAACATTGTAGACACGAAATTATGCTTGATCGAAAATTGCTTCCCGCACGCCACAACTTCGGTATTTTTCGAAGCAGCAATGTATAAATTAATTTTTGCTTTTGTTTCTTTGGTAAATTCAAAAGAAATAGGACGGCAGAATCTTGTTGAGGACTTTTACTTCGCCAATATTCTTCTTGAGAATTAACAGAGCCGTACATGTAGAATTAACGGAACCGTACATGCCAGTAACAAAGTTGTATCGCTTACATCAGCACGTGTCTAAAAGTATGCCATATCTTTTTGTAATATATTAAAATTAAAAATTTCATGAATTTGGAGACACATTTTATGATATTATAATTTAAATTGATATTATAATTTAAATAATATAATATTATAATTTAAACTGATAATATAATAAATTGATAATATAGTCTTAGCTTTGATTTTATTATAGCGGGAGCACCTAGCACGACCGAGCAACCCTTTTTTTCTTCCAAGAAATATTGCAATCACGGCACATTAAGAAACAAATTTTATTCTATCATATCTTTTAAACCATATGAGCGAACATTATAATTCTTTTCTTAAAATATGCAGAAAAGGATATATTTGCAAAAAATCACTAAATCAGAGCAATAAAATTATCCTACGTGCAAACCACAGGTTATACAGATAGGAAACGGAAATTCGGCCAGATCGTATTTTCATGAATGGCTTCCCTAATGGCAATACATTTTTAAACCCTCATTTGGTGAAGAATAGTAAGATATTGCTTTTCATATTTCTATCTCTCTTCAATTAGCCGGTTAAACGTCAAAAATTTATGGGTTAAAAAATATTTTTGCAAGCGAAAGGCGTATTGCTTTTACTAAAATTAAGAAATTTGCGCCTTCTTCTAAACTTTACTTGAAAGCAAAGTGATAAAGATTACTATTCTGTGATAAAGATAAGTGTGTTTTATTGAGTATAATCCTAGCATTTTAAGTGGCATTTTTCTTCAAATATAACCTGTGCAGAAAAAATTTTAGAAATAACGTAAGTAATAATTATGGTAAAATTTATGAAGAAAAATTAAACAAAACCTATGTTTCAGAAGCCACAAATGTATTATGGATTGCCAAAATGTTCAGAAGCTCCATAGGTTCCCGAAGAATCCGAAAAGGTACGTGTATGATAGATATAAACATCTTTCGGAAAATTGTGAGGGGCAGACCGTGCTTGGAATTTATTAAGTGTAAGCAGTATTTGCACTCATAATTGTTTCTTCATAAGTGTTTATATGTATGTCTGTATCAAAATTATGAAAATCAACCCAGCAGCATTACCAAGTGCACAATAACAACGGTATGCTCGGCAAATGCATGAATATGGACAACCTCTAGTAAATCCACAGGGCTTTGCATCAGTGTTTCAAAACGCATTCAAATCCTCCAATACTGCCTACAAAATACATAGCATTGGAAGAAGTTCGTGAAAGCAGTGTTTTCGCAAAGAGTAAATGGAAGTCAAATGAATATAGTTTGGGAAAAAGGCAGTTGGTAAAAGCGCACCAGCTATCGGCGGTGGTACAAGACCGCATCGTTTTCGTCCTGGCACAGTAGTTTCACATGAGAAAAGTAGTGAATTGTTGATTGCTCAAGATTTTAAAACTGAATTGCGTTTCCCCAGCACTGCTGAAATGTCTCTTAAGGAAGACAGTGAAGCTTATATTGTTGGTCTCTTTCTAAATACAAATGTTTACACCATCTGTGCTAAACGTAATATTATTACGTCAAATGATATACTTTTGGCCAGACGGATTTGTGTCGAACAGATTTGAATTAAATGGATGATGACAATAATTACCACTACTACCATCCTACAAGATGTTATAAGCATTTTTAAAAACCACCAGTCCTTCAAAGGACCACAAATTAAAAGAAAATAATTTTTTTTTATTCTTACAAATATTATATATATATATATATAAATATATATATATATATATATATATATATATAAGAAAATTTGTTGAAGTGATTACTCAAATCTTTGCTTATATTGCATGTATCTTATTTTGCAATAATTTTGTCACATGGATTTGTATAGAATTTTTCGATAAAAAGACAATTTAAAATAAATTTAAGATTTTAAATAAATAATTCTAATATTAATTTATTATTATTTTTTAAGGAAGGAATTAAAAAAACATTAAATAACTTTAAGTGCAATAAGTATAATTATTTTATAACCAGTTTCCCTTGGCATTGATTTTGTAAAACACTGCGTTAATAAAACTTTTAAGCAACAAAACCACTTTTCAAAGATATTTTTTGTTTTGGACACAACTACACTAAATATTTTATCAAAACGAAATTTTATTTCCAATTTGTTTGTTTACCTTTTTTAATGTGTGCATATCTCTTCACTCACATAGATTTATGAAAAACACCTTTACTCTTCACAACAAGGGGTTAACGAAAAACTGATACGAGCAAAAATGAAATGTCATTTTTGAGTCTTCTGTATATTTTGTGGTACAAACACTATAGAAGAGCGTAAAGAGTTTTCAATATTTTGAACCAAAATTTACATGTGACATTACTTATTTCAAAGACAAACGTCTTTTTGGGATACAATTTATGGATTCTTCATACTGAATCAATTTTCTATAAAATGGCATCATTACATTTTTAAATTTTATGTGTCGAAAATATTACTTATTGCAAAAAAAAATCCCACGCAACGTATTCATTATCTGCGAATGTGTAATATCCCATTCCTTTAATTGGTGAAATTAATTTCTTTAGGTTGTTATAAAGATTTTGAGTACAAGTAAATATTTGCAAACTTGAGACCATTAGGACTTTCCAGCAAAGTATTCATTACGTTAGTTTTCCCAAAATATAAATTACAAACTATTAATGCTCGAATAGAATTTGGTAACAAGGAACTATGTCTCATTTTTTACTGTCATTTGAACAAGTATCAGCATTACGAACTAAAATATTTTTGTGTTGTTTTACGAAGCGCATTTTAATAAGTCCTTTGCAAATAATATCTTTTATTGTAGATTAAAGTAATATGGTTGTACTTTATAACAAATGTTATAGTCACAAGCAAACTCTTGTTGGAGAAGGTGTGCACCTGGCGTTTAGACAGAGGAGGTAAAGGAATTAACTTTTGAAGCAGCTTGCAAAAATCACGATATAGCTTATTGGAAAAATAAAGACTTAAACAGCAGACATCAAGCTGACAAAATTCCTGAAAATAAAGCTTGGAAAAGAGTTCTTTCAAAAGATAGCGATCGTGCAAAAACGTTTGCAGTAGTTGTAAAGTGTATGTGCCAGACCAATTAAAATTCTCAAATTTCAGCAATTAAATTTTAAATTTTCAAATTTTAATTGCCAAAATACTGAAATTCCAGCCAAATTTTTTAAAATTCTCAAATTTCAGCTAGAATTGTGTGTGTGTGTGTATTTTTTGCCATGGGTTGTTAAGGGGAGCACATTGTTGTTGTATTTTTTAAGTAATGTTGGGGTGGGCGTGGGAATTTCTGTCTGTCCATATGTGACCTTGAGAGTTATGTTGATCCGTATGTGAGCGAGGGGATTTCTGTGTGTCCATATATGACCTTGAGAATACATGTCCGTACGTATGTGAGCGTGAGAACTTCTGTCCGTCTATATGTGAGAGTGAGAATTTCTGTCTGTCCATTTATGCTATGTACGCCTTGTAAATAATAAAATTTAAAAGCATTTCATGAAATACACTATTTCAAAAATGTTGTAGTTATATATGGATGGTCCTAATGCATTTGACTCGTTTTTTCTTGCTGTAGTTAGATTTCTTTTCTTCTTTTTTCGTCCATCAATTCAGTAGTTTTCTTTTAATTTCATTTTTTTTCATATTTAAGAATGTAGGGAATAATTCAATTGTTCTGATCTTGGCGACATTGAAAATTGATTCCCTGTTTATATTTATATTGAATTTGTTCATTTTATGTATGACGATCATCGATGGGGTTTATGTGGTGTTCTGGATGGCGTTATTTCTGTATTTTTCTGTTTGCTATGTTTAAGTGTGAAGTGTGATTTTTGTGTGGTCTATTGTTTTGAGTGGCGATCGGAATGTTTGTCTGTTAGGCAGACTGTCTGTATGTGTCTGAAGATTGATGTGACTGTACGACAGTTAACTTTTGCTTTCCTGCTGTACAAACATAATTAAATATATTTTGAAATAAAAAGGCTGTTGTTTAAACATACATACATATTTATATGCATGGTTTTTATTTTTATTAAGCTGCAAATGATTTTATAATTTAAAATCTATAAATATACTAGTATGTGCTAATTATTGAGTATACAATTATATTAAACTAGACATTTCTTTAGATAGGAATATAGAATTTCTTAATGCGGAAGCTCCATGTGTGTGATAGTTACAGTAAAAATATTCCGGATATTTTTCTTCCATTTTCTTAAAGTTGATGCAACCAATGTCCTCAATGTTGAAAACTTCTTGTTGAAACATTTCTTCCGGCCATATTTTCTTCTCTTCGCCTTTAACATATACTTGTGAATTTCTTATATTAGATTTAAGAAATTTCGAACGCTTTGAAATGAGACTGATCCATCATCCCAGTTAATATGATGATAGTTTTTTGTTAACTAAACTTCTTCTCTCTGCTTTTTGGTTGATAAGCATTCGAATTTAAAAGGTGGTCTTATGATGAAATGAATATATTCATTTCTATTGAATACGATAGCTAGTTCTTTTACAATAAAATGGTTCGAATTATTTTGAATCCTTGAAGGTCCATAAAAATATTATTAACCATTTATAAGACTTTGCGAACTTCTCCTTTAATAGGGATATATTCGCCCTTATTCTGCTTGACAACTGCAACAGAAAACAACGCTGTTTTTTATCTTTTGTTGCAAATCTGTATTCTACTTGTCTCTATTGCCATTTATCGATGACTTCTAACACAGGTTTGGTATTTTGTAAGCAAAATTGACGTTGATATTGCCTCTAATTGCTATTGAATTTCTTGTCGACATTTTTGGTATTGTCTTGCGTTGCTTTCTATTGTGTTTTAAAACTTTGAAAAATTCAACATTACAGTTTTCTTTTTTTCTGTGTTTATTAGTGTTGACTTTTTGGTATATTGTTTGGTTTAAATAAAATAATTGAAAAAATTAAAATAACAAATAAATGCCAATTCGAGAAGCATGTCCAAGAACTTGAAAAGAATCGTTGCCAATTTTATGGTGTTTGGAACATATTTTGACCTCGCCCCTTTTTAAATGAGGCTCTATTATTTGTAGGACATGTTTAAAAGATGGTTTATTTAACCGAAAATAATTTTCAAACCTTAAAAAGGATAAAAAATCCAATACTTGGGAAATTATTGCTTCAAATTTGTTACTTACTTCTCATCGGGCAAGTTAAAAATACAAGATTTCTGTGTAAGCCGTCTTCTTTCCACTATCAATTTTTTTTTTATTTTCTTCATTACTGGAGTCCGAATCGAGAAGAAAATCATTTTTATTTTAATGTATGCATAATTTTTTTATTTATCCAAAAACACTTTTACTGAAAATAGTAAACTAAATGAACCACAAGTTGGCTCAAGTATTAGATATGTGTGTTTTATTTATCGATAAATAGGCAACATCGTCATAACACTGTTAGGGAATACAAAATTAGTATTGACGTTGTGTTAAATTGCTGTTGCCTCAAAATTGCCGACGCCAAGTAGAATAATGGTGATTCTATTATGCTATCATGAATGGCACATCTAATCTCCATACAATAGTCTATTGGATCTGTTACAGAGCCCAATCTGTTAAAATATTGGATGTCCTCTATAGATTTAATTGCATGCACACATTTTTCAATGTCCACATTCATGATATTTTCAACACTACAAAGCATTTCCAATTTTTTTTAGGTTTGTAATTCTTTATTTATTTAGCCTATAAATTTAAAATTTTCGAGATTTAATCTATAGATTTTGCAACGAGTAATTCTTATAATACAAATTAGTTGTTTAATTACAACTTTAGTCAAAGGAAAAACATTTATATTGAAAGAAATTTTAATGCCAAACTATTTCCATAATTTCTTTACCACCCTAATTTTCTTCAATAATTTTCAAATCCATATGTTTTCAGTCTTATAAGTCTTATTTTCAGAACCAATTTTGATATGACCGTGAGATATTTTACTGTCGGCTGAAATAACTCCCTTAAGACAATCTTAAATGTCTTTCGGCAATGTATTGAACAAATTATCTACCACAGGTGGATACAGCTTAGGGTCTTTATAAATGACATACAAGCGCACGATGTATATATTCATTAATAGACTCATTTATTGAATTTATTTTTAACATTTTAATTTTATTCTCTTTATACAATACATCACGCATTATTAAAAGGGGAACTATTGCTTCGTAATCTGGCAACACAAATATGCCAAATGCATCTGTTGTTGTCGTGTTACAAATGAGGAAACTTCCAACAATATCTTTACTATGATTCACACAGCTTTATTTAACAGGAATAAAAATTACATAAAATTTCGATTTACTATATAGCGATCAAGAAAATGTCTAGCCACGCGGCGGGTTAGATTAAGAAGAATGAAGTTAGCTGCAGTTGCCTAGCTTATTCTTTTTTTAATGGTGCCACCAAAATGGAAAAAAATCTGCCACTAGACATCCATGCTCTTCTAGAATTTTTTCCCAAGAATTTTTTTAGGTCGTCGTACCGAAGGAGGCCTATATTTGTTACATATTGTGTCGCCGTTTTCTTTAGACGCCTGCGTATCACCACACATTTGTCCTTGTCGGACAACATGCCTGCATAATCTTCAAATTGAAGAATCCATCGGTTAATGTTTGAGTTGCCATCTCCGCTGAATGTGTGAATGACAGCGTACTAGAGCTGTACAAAACAGCTCTTTTGAGTGAGCGCTCTTGTTAGCTCCGCTCACTTTACTGAATTAATTCATTCAGTTCATTCAGTTGTTTCAGTTCATTCAGTAGCTCAGTTGTTTCAGTACTTCAGTTTATTCAGTAACTCAGTTGTTTCACTAGCTCAGTTCATTCAATAGCTCAGTTGTTTTTTTTTTGCTGGCAACTCCATAAATTAAGAGCACTACATCTATGTATGCATTAGCACATGTGTGTGAATTAATTCATTTTTTTCGTATGGATTTTGACATACAAACTGAAACATCACTGAAAAGAGCTACTGAAAGAGACAGATCTTATGAATCAACTGAAACAACTGAGCTAAAAACGCTCAATTGAATGAAAGATTCACCTCGCTCAATTGACTAAATGATTCAATTGAATTAATTCATTCAGGAGCCGTACAGCTCTACAGCGTACGAGCGGAGACTGGTTGATTATACCTTGTATTTTTTATTTCTTCTGCTGTAAGAGTGCATTGCTACAGTAGCAGAAGTAGCTGCGGATTCTTGGGCCGCGGCAGGCACTGAGTGGAGGTTTGGTGGAGCAGGTTCCAGTAGAGTTTGTAGTGGCGGGTACGTCGCCAAGGCTCAGCGCTGTCATTATTACTTATATTGGTTTAAGTGGAATTCCTGCACCTTTTTAATGTCACTGAATATCACTGCACTATTATCTTCATCTGCGGTCGTTATTGCGGCTGGGATGGCGGCTGTATTTTTAACGGCATCAGAAACGTTCTGCTCATGCATACTTTAAACGTTTTCCTCCTTTCTGTTGCTTCAAAGTTGGCTTAGTGTAGCTGAGGAAGGAAATTTTATCCCAGCAGCTACCAAAGCATCCGTAAACATCTTGGTTTTAAATTAAGTACATGTTCGTGTTTGTAAAAAGTACATATACCCTCCAAGAAACGACTAACCGAAACTAATATAAACAACATTTTTTCACTAACACATATGAAGCAAATTTATATGGAATGAATAAATGAATTTACGGTATTTTGAAGATTTTTAGGAAAAGAAATGGTATATAGAAAAAGATTTTGCTAGTGGTAACGTAAGCGAATTTCGCCTTTGTTGTCCTTTTCTAACATATAAGTTAGAGTGGAACATTTATAGTTCCGAATGAAGTTATTTTTTTAAATAAAATCAATAAAACATGTTAATGTAATACTAAAAGCACCGAAGACTTTGATGTGGGGTTGAGTAAACCAAGCCAGGAACGAGTTCCTAAAACAACGTACACAGCTTCTCAAAATCAAGGTATGTATAAATCGAATATTATAAAAATTATTAGAATATCTATTAACAACTTTTATTTATTTCTTATTTTAGATATCATTGCTATATTAAAGCAATTAGAAAATAATTCAGGCGATTGAAAGTAAAATTGAGAACATCGCCTATAATCAGCATATCTTGAGCAATGATCAGTCCACTATAGTCTCCAACCAGGAGGCTATAGCAAATAGAAAAGAACAGATGGACAGAAATGTAAGAATTTTACTATTGTCATGTCATTAATGAAATTTCTTTTAGCATTCGCTGAAACCTGAGTTAATGGCCCAAACGAATGCGCTTACGAAGTGTAAGGTGGTGCTAAGAAAAGTGGAGTCCTCGGTATGCCGCATGACGGGGGGAAAAAAAGATAAAAAAAATAAACGAAGTCGCTGCCACGCTTCCAATTAAAACATTGGAAGAAATAGAAATAGTAGAAGATAGGTTATAGGGCTGAGGATTTCGCGTAAGCAATGGCTATAAAATTTTACTTAATATGAAGGCTATAAATATATTTAAATAATAATACTTTTGCAGCTCACGTACACCTATAAGCAAAAGTGCGTATCAGAAGATATTAAATCAGTAATCCGTGGCGTTTTCACGGGCGACGTACTGCAAATGTACAATTGGGTTGGGAGGTGGGAAAAAACCCCTCGCAGATCAGTAGTAGGATACTGTATGTGCCAGGATAGTTAAAATTCTCAAATTTCGGCAATTAAATTTAAAATTTTTCAATTTTAATTGCCAAAATTCTCAAATTTCAGCAAAATTCTCAAATTTCATCTAAATTTTTTGGGTGTGTGTGTGTGTATTTTTTCCCACGGTTTAATAGGGGTGGTCACATTTTTGTTGTTTTTTTTTTATAATGTTGGGGTAGGCGTGGGAATTTGTGTCTGTCCATATGTGACCTTGAGAATACATGTCCGTCTGTATGTGAGCGGGGGAATTTGTGTCTGTCCATATGTGACCTTGAGAATACATGTCCGTCCGTATGTGAGCGTGGGAACTTCTGTCTGTCCATATGTGACCTTGAAAATACATGTCCGTCTGTATGTGAGCGTGAGCACTTCTGTCCGTCAGTATGTGAGCGGGGGAATTTTTGTGCGTCCATATGTGAGCGTGAGAACTTCTGTCCGTCCATATGAGAGCGTGGGCACTTCTGTCCGTCCATATGTGAGAGTGGGAATTTCTGTCTGTCCATTTATACTGTGTACGCCTGGTGAATAATAAAAGCATTTTTAGGAATTACACTATTTCAAAAATGTTGTAGTTATATATGGATCGCCCTAATGTTTGTGGTTCGTTTCTTCTTGCTGGAGTGAGATTTCTTCTTTTATTTTTTGTTTGTTTTTAATTTTGGTGTTTGTTTACTTAAGATATTTTGTCCAGCAATTCAATTATTTCTTTTTTGTTTGCAATGCTTGTGTCTGGGGAAATAATTTGATTATTCTGATCTTGAAGACGTTGTGAAAAAAAATTTACTATTGCATAAATATTGAAACTGATATTTTGTTTATTTTATACATGACGATCATCGATGGATTTTATTTGGGGATTTGGATGGTGGTGCGATTTCTGTATTTTGTAGAATATGAATATTTATGCTATGTTTAAGTGTATGTGTGTGTGTTTTTGTGTTCTGGGTGGCGATTGGAATGTCTGCCTGTCAGACAGGCTGTGTGTGTGTGACGATTGGTGAGTCTGTATGACAGTCCACTTTTTTGCTTTCCTGAATTCAGCGCAAGTCGGTCAGTATGAAATGTGATAAGATGTACATATTCATACGTACATAAATATCTACAAATTTATTTCATTTACGCATATACATACAAACAAATAATAATCGTTTATTCTATGTGCCCAAATATTCCCTTGACCATTTGAATGAATGAACCATTGTGTTTGTTTGTTTGTGTGTTCTCTGAAAAAAATATGTATGTAGGTTTTTATTTGAAATAAAAAGACATTTATTAAAATTTTTACAAGCATTTATTTAAAAGTTTGTTAGCATTTTCATTTTAGCAAGTAAAATTGCATTCCTTAAGGCACAAACACCATAGTCGTGATAGCTACAATAGAGATATATTGAATGCTTAGTTTTCATTTGTTTGAAATTAATGCAGCCAATGTCTTCAATGTTGTAAACTGTTCGATGAATAATTTTTTCTAACCATTTTTTCTAACCATTTTTTCTAACAATTTTTTCTAACCATTTTTTCTAACCATTTTTTCTTCTCTCTTCAAAAGGAGGTTTTATGATGAAATTGAGGCATTCGTTGTTGCTGAAAACTACAGCTAGTTCTTTTGCGACGAAGTCATTTGAATTATCTTTGAAACCTTGCAAGTCTACAAAAACAATATCACCATCCATTTAGCCTATATAAATATTAATATAGCAAAATAAAAATGTTCAATAAAAATAAAATCACATACAATTTAAGCTTTGGCTTGAGCTACCAATGAAAATTGGAAAAAAAAACCTTCACATATACTTAAGTATAAAATTCAAACCATAAAAGTTTGACTTAATGTATAATGGAACAAAAAATTCAGAAAAATGAGACGTGAAGAAAATAATCAAATGGTAACACAGGTATCATAACACACAAGTGTTAACATCAGGTTAATACAGTTCTCGGATTGTTTTTCACAATAAAATTTGTGTAAATAGAAAACTGTTATCACATTCAACTAAGCCACCTAAACAGTGGTGATAAACACAATATACACATGAGCACTGAAGATGAAAGTGTAGCGACTTTCGAAAATAGCTGTTCTGCTCTGCTGTGTAAGTTGAATAAAACTGATGTTGACTTCTTTTGTGCCTAGGAATATTTATCATCATGTCTTTTTGAGATTTTAACTAAGTTAGAACAATTAGCCTATATAAATATTAATATAGCACCATCCATGTTATATAACTTATAAGACCTTCCGGACTTGACCTTTAATTGGTATGTATTCTATTACGCTGTCACGAATAAGAACGCAGTAAGCTGATGTCGTTGCGGGAATATTTGTTGCTGTTGTAAGTGACCCTTGACAAACAGAATTGTGTTTTTTTTAAGAAATGAAGTAGTTGTGGTTTAAAAGTCTTTTGATAATAATATGACATATATAAGGTTACTCGCCACTTATTCGAATTCCCCTCGCCTACAATTTAGGGTTTAAATACATTGATTCCCTGAACACAAGCTCATTATTGTCTAGAATATTGTATCAAGCAATTTGTTTAACATACCAACAAAAAAGAAAAAATGGCAAAGGACAAATGAGCATAAACTAAATAGCGCTGAAAAAGTGAATAATGGTGATGTTAAATGCATAAAATCAGTTTTTAACAATCGCATTGTAACATACTTAATTGAAAATAAGAACAAAGGTGATTTAATATCTGAAAACTTTTTGGATATAATTAGAGACAAGGTAATCGAATTATTAAATGATGAGCTGAAGACACGTCAAAGCATAAAATTTGACATGGAACTATTTAGTGAATATGTGCTGATTAAAGAAGAAGACGATTGATGCACCTTCGAAGTAAAGTCTCATCAAACTAAAATGATTATTCTAAGTACATCTGTGGCAAGAGATGAGATTCTTAATGTTTATAATGAACAATGTGATGCCATTATAAAAAAATGAGTGAATTTCAGGAGCGTGATAGCGGATGGGCGTTAATTGAAATTTTACGTCTAGAAATTAACGTTAATCAGTATAAATGTATTAAAGGCTCTCAATATATTCCTTTGCCATCAACAATACAAAGAAAATTCGTGTGCATCAATGTACAAAATAAGGATGAATATTGTTTCAAGTGGGCTATAATATCAGCATTGTGTCCAAGTGAATTCAATTCAAATAGATGTACATCGTATAATGTTATAAACATAAAAGACGAAATTATAACATTGAATAATAATGTTGTATTGAATTTCAAAAGCTTGAGTTTCCCGCTAGCGCTTAATCAAATAAAGGTCTTTGAAATCAACAATCCAGATATGAGTGTAAATGTATTTGGCTTAGATGGTGATAATATAGTGGGCCCATATTACTTTACAACTGAAGAAAAAATTAATCACATTAACCTATTACTTTTACAAGAAGGCAATAGGTTAAACTATGTTTGGATTAAAAATCTTTCAAGGTATTTATAACATTTTATATTGAAACAAAATAAATAAATATTCATAAGAAATTATTCAACTTTTTTTATGTAATTGTAGACTTATAAGAACACAAACAACAAAGAGAGAAAATAGGATTCATATATGTAATACCTGTTTGATTCATTTCCGTACTGAGACGTCTTTACGTAATCACAAGAAACATTGTAACAAAGTTGTGACTACATTACCTACTACAGATAAGAACTTAGTAAGTTTTAAGAATATAAAAACGCTGATTTTGAATGTATTCTCAATTCTTTTAATGTTCAGAATTCAACTAATATACTATATAAAATGTTCATTTAACACTAGTTTAGATATATTTAGAACATACAGTGTTGCTGACTCACCAAAACATTTCTTTACTAATTTAGTTAAAGATAGTCTAGATATAGATAATAATTATTTAAGTATAATTAAACCAATGAATTCCTTAACGTTTCTTCAACAAATAAGACAAAGCCAGCATTCCATTTGTCATATTTGTAACAAATTTCTATCTCTTGAAGACCGTGTAGCTGATCATTGTCATTGAACAGGAGAATATAGAGGCCCTGTGCATAGTAAATGTAATTTAGAGTATCAAATAGCAAAATTCATACCCATATTTTTTCACAATCTTTCATCATATGATTATCATTCGTTCATTAAAGAACTTTTATCCATTGAAGGTGATATAAATATAATTTCTTATACGTATCTATATCCAAAACAATTCTGGTTAATGATGATAATGGAAAAAAGACAATAGAACTGGGTTTTCTAGATTCTTGTCGATTTATGCCATCGAGTTTAGAAAAACTAGCTAGCTACCTGTTTGATGATGATTTATCAACTGTGAAATCAATTGATCAAAATCATAATGAATTCAGTTTGATGAAACGTAAAGGTGTCTTTCCGTATGATTATCTAGATTCAACTAATCGTCTGGAAGAAACACCATCTACCACCCCTCGAGTTTCTTTAATAAACTTACTAGTAAGTCGTGTAGTGTAGATGATTATGAACATGCTGAAAAAGTTTGGAATACATTTCAATTTACTAAACTATTAGACTATCTTTTATTATATTTAAAAGTAGATGTTTTATTACTTTGTGATGAATTTGAAAATTTCCGTAAAGTTTGTAAGAAAATTTACAATTTCGATCCTTGCCAATATTATACTACTCCAAGCTTATCTTGGGATGCAATGTTGAAAACAACTGAAATAGAGCTGGAATTGTTCACAGATAATAACATGTACAATTTCGTTTTGCGAGGTATTAGAGGTAGTAAACGACATTCTATAGCTAATAATAAATATATTAGTGATTATGATTCTACAAAAGAGTCAAATTATCTAATATATTTAGATGTAAATAATTTATATGGTTATGCAATGTCGCAATACCTTCCCTATAAAAATTTTAAATGGATAGAAAATGTTGAAAATTTTAATGTAAATAGTATAGGAGAAAAGTCTGAATTTGGAATATCCAACTACATTACACGACTATCATAATGATTTTCCCTTTTGTGCAGAAAACAAAAAAATTTAAAGTATGAAATAGCGAAAATTAATTACAGATTTAAACTATAAAACCAATTATATTATACATTATCGCAACCTTCAACAATGTATTCAACATGGTTTGATTTTAAAGAAAATTCATAGAATTCTTCAATTTAATCAGTCAGATTGGTTGAAAAAATATATTGATGTAAATAATCATCATAGAACATTAGCTAAAAACACATATGAATAAAATTTTTTTAAATTAGTAAACAACGCTATATATGGTAAGACTATGGAAAACGTTGATAAAAGAAAGGACATTAAAATAGTATGTGAATGGGAAAATAAAGGTAAACGATTAGGAGCTAGAGCTCTTATTGCTAGACCTAATTTTCATAGTTCTCTCATAATTCATGATAATATGATTGCAATTTAAATGAATAGAGTGAGAGCTGAGTATAATAAACCTATTTACATTGGGTTTTCAGTTTTAGAATTGTCTAAATATAAAATGTATGAATTTCATTATAATTATATGAGAACGAAATATCTTGAAAATAATAATCTTAATTACATGGATACAGATTCCTTTATATATATGATCTAAGAACAAATGACATATACGATGATATTAGAAATGATATCAAAACACATTTCGACACATCAGCATATTCAAAAGAAAATCCTTATAATATTCCACTAATGAATAAAAAAGTATTAGGAATGATGAAAGATGATTGTAATGGGAAAATTATTAAGGAATTTATTGGTTTACGAGCTAAAATGCATTCTGTAAAAATAGATAGAGTAGATCAGGAAACAAAAAAATAAAGGGAGTAAAACAAAATGTAACCAACAAACTAACTATAAACGATTTTAGAAAATGTTTGTTGGAGAAGAAACTGTATTATAAATGAATGTATGTACTTAGATCTAAAATTCATCGAATCTATACACAACATATAAGTAAACTAATATTAAGTTATTTAGATGATAAGAGATTTATACATGAAAATAATGTTGATACTTATGCCTGGGGACATTATAAAATAAATAACTATAAATAAAAAGAAAAAAAATTGTTTTTTACTTTAAATTGTATTTATTGTATAGAAATTTTAAGCACAAGTGACCACAATTAAATGTATTAAAGTTTTGATATTGATTGTAGTTGTATTCAATATTTCTACCTAGATATTTGATTAATTCTAAAGGAGGTTGTAAATTTCCAAAGCTGTCGAAATAATGTTTTTCATCCTTGTTTCTATAGTATGCTACCCAATGAGTAGCTGGTCCTGTTGATAAATCTAAATTAATTATTCCACATTCTACTGTCCTTGGCCGTTTTGGTAGAGAGTCCAACATATAAACTCCTCTAAAGTGTGGAATCTATCTTGAAAATTTTCTTAGATCAAATTCTGATAATGGTCTGTTGGGTAGCATTTCTAATAGTTTTTTCAATGATCTTTACAAACAAGTCCATATCCCTTTTTATATGGTTGTCACTGAATATCACTGCACTATTATCTTCATCTGCGGTCGTTATTGCGGCTGGGATGGCGGCTGTATTTTTAACGGCATCAGAAACGTTCTGCTCATGCATACTTTAAACGTTTTCCTCCTTTCCGTTGCTTCAAAGTTGGGTTAGTGTAGCTGAGGAAGGAAATTTTATCCCAGCAGCTACCAAAGCATCCGTAAACATCTTGGTTTTAAATTAAGTACATGTTCGTGTTTGTAAAAAGTACATATACCCTCCAAGAAACGACTAACCGAAACTAATATAAACAACATTTTTTCACTAACACATATGAAGCAAATTTATATGGAATGAATAAATGAATTTACGGTATTTTGAAGATTTTTAGGAAAAGAAATGGTATATAGAAAAAGATTTTGCTAGTGGTAACGTAAGCGAATTTCGCCTTTGTTGTCCTTTTCTAACATATAAGTTAGAGTGGAACATTTATAGTTCCGAATGAAGTTATTTTTTTAAATAAAATCAATAAAACATGTTAATGTAATACTAAAAGCACCGAAGACTTTGATGTGGGGTTGAGTGAACCAAGCCAGGAACGAGTTCCTAAAACAACGTACACAGCTTCTCAAAATCAAGGTATGTATAAATCGAATATTATAAAAATTATTAGAATACCTATTAACAACTTTTATTTATTTCTTATTTTAGATATCATTGCTATATTAAAGCAATTAGAAAATAATTGAGGCGATTGAAAGTAAAATTGAGAACATCGCTTATAACCAGCATATCTTGAGCAATGGTCAGTCGACTATAGTCTCCAACCAGGAGGCTATAGCAAATAGAATAGAACAGATGGACAGAAATGTAAGAATTTTACTATTGTCATGTCATTAATGAAATTTCTTTTAGCATTCGCTGAAACCTGAGTTAATGGCCCAAACGAACGCGCTTATGAAGTGTAAGGTGGTGCTAAGAAAAGTGGACTCCTCGGTATGCCGCATGACGGGGGGAAAAAAGGATAAAAAAATGAACGAAGTCGCTGCCACGCTTCCAATTAAAACATTGGAAGAAATAGAAATAGTATAAGATAGGTTATAGGGCTGAGGATTTCGCGTAAGCAATGGCTATAAAATTTTACTTAATATGAAGGCTATAAATATATTTAAATAATAATACTTTTACAGCTCACGTACACCTATAAGCAAAAATGCGTATCAGAAGATATTAAATCAGTAATCCGTGGCGTTTTCACGGACGACGTACTGCAAATGTACAATTGGGATGGGAGGTGGGAAAAAACCCCTCGCAGATCAGTAGTAGGATACTGTATGTGCCAGGATAATTAAAATTCTCAAATTTCGGCAATTAAATTTAAAATTTTTCAATTTTAATTGCCAAAATTCTCAAATTTCAGCAAAATTCTCAAATTTCATCTAAATTTTTTGGGTGTGTGTGTGTATTTTTTCCCACGGTTTAATAGGGGTGGTCACATTTTTGTTGTTTTTTTTATAATGTTGGGGTAGGCGTGGGAATTTGTGTCTGTCCATATATGACCTTGAGAATACATGTCCGTCTGTATGTGAGCGGGGGAATTTGTGTCTGTCCATATGTGACCTTGAAAATACATGTCCGTCTGTATGTGAGCGTGAGCACTTCTGTCCGTCAGTATGTGAGCGGGGGAATTTTTGTGCGTCCATATGTGAGCGTGAGAACTTCTGTCCGTCCATATGAGAGCGTGGGCACTTCTGTCCGTCCATATGTGAGAGTGGGAATTTCTGTCTGTCCATTTATACTGTGTACGCCTGGTGAATAATAAAAGCATTTTTAGGAATTACACTATTTCAAAAATGTTGTAGTTATATATGGATCGCCCTAATGTTTGTGGTTCGTTTCTTCTTGCTGGAGTGAGATTTCTTCTTTTATTGTTTGTTTGTTTTTAATTTTGGTGTTTGTTTACTTAAGATATTTTGTCCAGCAATTCAATTATTTCTTTTTTGTTTGCAATGCTTGTGTCTGGGGAAATAATTTGATTATTCTGATCTTGAAGACGTTGTGAAAAAAAATTTACTATTGCATAAATATTGAAACTGATATTTTGTTTATTTTATACATGACGATCATCGATGGATTTTATTTGGGGATTTGGTTGGTGGTGCGATTTCTGTATTTTGTAGAATATGAATATTTATGCTATGTTTAAGTGTATGTGTGTGTGTTTTTGTGTTCTGGGTGGCGATTGGAATGTCTGCCTGTCAGACAGGCTGTGTGTGTGTGACGATTGGTGAGTCTGTATGACAGTCCGCTTTTTTGCTTTCCTGAATTCAGCGCAAGTCGGTCAGTATGAAATGTGATAAGATGTACATATTCATACGTACATAAATATCTACAAATTTATTTCATTTACGCATATACATACAAACAAATAATAATCGTTTATTCTATGTGCCCAAATATTCCCTTGACCATTTGAATGAATGAACCATTGTGTTTGTTTGTTTGTGTGTTCTCTGAAAAAAATATGTATGTAGGTTTTTATTTGAAATAAAAAGACATTTATTAAAATTTTTACAAGCATTTATTTAAAAGTTTGTTAGCATTTTCATTTTAGCAAGTAAAATTGCATTCCTTAAGGCACAAACACCATAGTCGTGATAGCTACAATAGAGATATATTGAATGCTTAGTTTTCATTTGTTTGAAATTAATGCAGCCAATGTCTTCAATGTTGTAAACTGTTCGATGAATAATTTTTTCTAACCATTTTTTCTAACCATTTTTTCTAAAAATTTTTTCTAACCATTTTTTCTTCTCTCTTCAAAAGGAGGTTTTATGATGAAATTGAGGCATTCGTTGTTGCTGAAAACTACAGCTAGTTCTTTTGCGACGAAGTCATTTGAATTATCTTTGAAACCTTGCAAGTCTACAAAAACAATATCACCATCCATTTAGCCTATATAAATATTAATATAGCAAAATAAAAATGTTCAATAAAAATAAAATCACATACAATTTAAGCTTTGGCTTGAGCTACCAATGAAAATTGGAAAAAAAACCTTCACATATACTTAAGTATAAAGTTCAAACCATAAAAGTTTGACTTAATGTATAATGGAACAAAAAATTCAGAAAAATGAGACATGAAGAAAATAATCAAATGGTAACACAGGTATCATAACACACAAGTGTTAACATCAGGTTAATACAGTTCTCGGATTGTTTTTCACAATAAAATTTGTGTAAATAGAAAACTGTTATCACATTCAACTAAGCCACCTAAACAGTGGTGATAAACACAATATACACATGAGCACTGAAGATGAAAGTGTAGCGACTTTCGAAAACAGCTGTTCTGCTCTGCTGTGTAAGTTGAATAAAACTGATGTTGACTTCCTTTGTGCCTAGGAATATTTATCATCATGTCTTTTTGAGATTTTAACTAAGTTAGAACAATTAGCCTATATAAATATTAATATAGCACCATCCATGTTATATAACTTATAAGACCTTCCGGACTTGACCTTTAATTGGTATGTATTCTATTACGCTGTCACGAATAAGAACGCAGTAAGCTGATGTCGTTGCGGGAATATTTGTTGCTGTTGTAAGTGACCCTTGACAAACAGAATTGTGTTTTTTTTAAGAAATGAAGTAGTTGTGGTTTTGAAGTCTTTTGATAATAATATGACATATATAAGGTTACTCGCCACTTATTCGAATTCCCCTCGCCTACAATTTAGGGTTTAAATACATTGATTCCCTGAACACAAGCTCATTATTGTCTAGAATATTGTATCAAGCAATTTGTTTAACATACGAACAAAAAAGAAAAAATGGCAAAGGACAAATGAGCATAAACTAAATAGCGCTGAAAAAGTGAATAATGGTGATGTTAAATGCATAAAATCAGTTTTTAACAATCGCATTGTAACATACTTAATTGAAAATAAGAACAAAGGTGATTTAATATCTGAAAACTTTTTGGATATAATTAGAGACAAGGTAATCGAATTATTAAATGATGAGCTGAAGACACGTCAAAGCATAAAATTTGACATGGAACTATTTAGTGAATATGTGCTGATTAAAGAAGAAGACGATTGATGCACCTTCGAAGTAAAGTCTCATCAAACTAAAATGACTATTCTAAGTACATCTGTGGCAAGAGATGAGATTCTTAATGTTTATAATGAACAATGTGATGCCATTATAAAAAAATGAGTGAATTTCAGGAGCGTGATAGCGGATGGGCGTTAATTGAAATTTTACGTCTAGAAATTAACGTTAATCAGTATAAATGTATTAAAGGCTCTCAATATATTCCTTTGCCATCAACAATACAAAGAAAATTCGTGTGCATCAATGTACAAAATAAGGATGAATATTGTTTCAAGTGGGCTATAATATCAGCATTGTGTCCAAGTGAATTCAATTCAAATAGATGTACATCGTATAATGTTATAAACATAAAAGACGAAATTATAACATTGAATAATAATGTTGTATTGAATTTCAAAAGCTTGAGTTTCCCGCTAGCGCTTAATCAAATAAAGGTCTTTGAAATCAACAATCCAGATATGAGTGTAAATGTATTTGGCTTAGATGGTGATAATATAGTGGGCCCATATTACTTTACAACTGAAGAAAAAATTAATCACATTAACCTATTACTTTTACAAGAAGGCAATAGGTTAAACTATGTTTGGATTAAAAATCTTTCAAGGTATTTATAACATTTTATATTGAAACAAAATAAATAAATATTCATAAGAAATTATTCAACTTTTTTTATGTAATTGTAGACTTATAAGAACACAAACAACAAAGAGAGAAAATAGGATTCATATATGTAATACCTGTTTGATTCATTTCCGTACTGAGACGTCTTTACGTAATCACAAGAAACATTGTAACAAAGTTGTGACTACATTACCTACTACAGATAAGAACTTAGTAAGTTTTAAGAATATAAAAACGCTGATTTTGAATGTATTCTCAATTCTTTTAATGTTCAGAACTCAACTAATATACTATATAAAATGTTCATTTAACACTAGTTTAGATATATTTAGAACATACAGTGTTGCTGACTCACCAAAACATTTCTTTACTAATTTAGTTAAAGATAGTCTAGATATAGATAATAATTATTTAAGTATAATTAAACCAATGAATTCCTTAACGTTTCTTCAACAAATAAGACAAAGCCAGCATTCCATTTGTCATATTTGTAACAAATTTCTATCTCTTGAAGACCGTGTAGCTGATCATTGTCATTGAACAGGAGAATATAGAGGCCCTGTGCATAGTAAATGTAATTTAGAGTATCAAATAGCAAAATTCATACCCATATTTTTTCACAATCTTTCATCATATGATTATCATTTGTTCATTAAAGAACTTTTATCCATTGAAGGTGATATAAATATAATTTCTTATACGTATCTATATCCAAAACAATTCTGGTTAATGATGATAATGGAAAAAAGACAATAGAACTGGGTTTTCTAGATTCTTGTCGATTTATGCCATCGAGTTTAGAAAAACTAGCTAGCTACCTGTTTAATGATGATTTATCAACTGTGAAATCAATTGATCAAAATCATAATGAATTCAGTTTGATGAAACGTAAAGGTGTCTTTCCGTATGATTATCTAGATTCAACTAATCGTCTGGAAGAAACACCATCTACCACCCCTCGAGTTTCTTTAATAAACTTACTAGTAAGTCTGTAGTGTAGATGATTATGAACATGCTGAAAAAGTTTGGAATACATTTCAATTTACTAAACTATTAGACTATCTTTTATTATATTTAAAAGTAGATGTTTTATTACTTTGTGATGAATTTGAAAATTTCCGTAAAGTTTGTAAGAAAATTTACAATTTCGATCCTTGCCAATATTATACTACTCCAAGCTTATCTTGGGATGCAATGTTGAAAACAACTGAAATAGAGCTGGAATTGTTCACAGATATTAACATGTACAATTTCGTTGTGCGAGGTATTAGAGGTAGTAAACGACATTCTATAGCTAATAATAAATATATTAGTGATTATGATTCTACAAAAGAGTCAAATTATCTAATATATTTAGATGTAAATAATTTATATGGTTATGCAATGTCGCAATACCTTCCCTATAAAAATTTTAAATGGATAGAAAATGTTGAAAATTTTAATGTAAATAGTATAGGAGAAAAGTCTGAATTTGGAATATCCAACTACATTACACGACTATCATAATGATTTTCCCTTTTGTGCAGAAAACAAAAAAATTTAAAGTATGAAATAGCGAAAATTAATTACAGATTTAAACTATAAAACCAATTATATTATACATTATCGCAACCTTCAACAATGTATTCAACATGGTTTGATTTTAAAGAAAATTCATAGAATTCTTCAATTTAATCAGTCAGATTGGTTGAAAAAATATATTGATGTAAATAATCATCATAGAACATTAGCTAAAAACACATATGAATAAAATTTTTTTAAATTAGTAAACAACGCTATATATGGTAAGACTATGGAAAACGTTGATAAAAGAAAGGACATTAAAATAGTATGTGAATGGGAAAATAAAGGTAAACGATTAGGAGCTAGAGCTCTTATTGCTAGACCTAATTTTCATAGTTCTCTCATAATTCATGATAATATGATTGCAATTTAAATGAATAGAGTGAGAGCTGAGTATAATAAACCTATTTACATTGGGTTTTCAGTTTTAGAATTGTCTAAATATAAAATGTATGAATTTCATTATAATTATATGAGAACGAAATATCTTGAAAATAATAATCTTAATTACATGGATACAGATTCCTTTATATATATGATCTAAGAACAAATGACATATACGATGATATTAGAAATGATATCAAAACACATTTCGACACATCAGCATATTCAAAAGAAAATCCTTATAATATTCCACTAATGAATAAAAAAGTATTAGGAATGATGAAAGATGATTGTAATGGGAAAATTATTAAGGAATTTATTGGTTTACGAGCTAAAATGCATTCTGTAAAAATAGATAGAGTAGATCAGGAAACAAAAAAATAAAGGGAGTAAAACAAAATGTAACCAACAAACTAACTATAAACGATTTTAGAAAATGTTTGTTGGAGAAGAAACTGTATTATAAATGAATGTATGTACTTAGATCTAAAATTCATCGAATCTATACACAACATATAAGTAAACTAATATTAAGTTATTTAGATGATAAGAGATTTATACATGAAAATAATGTTGATACTTATGCCTGGGGACATTATAAAATAAATAACTATAAATAAAAAGAAAAAAAATTGTTTTTTACTTTAAATTGTATTTATTGTATAGAAATTTTAAGCACAAGTGACCACAATTAAATGTATTAAAGTTTTGATATTGATTGTAGTTGTATTCAATATTTCTACCTAGATATTTGATTAATTCTAAAGGAGGTTGTAAATTTCCAAAGCTGTCGAAATAATGTTTTTCATCCTTGTTTCTATAGTATGCTACCCAATGAGTAGCTGGTCCTGTTGATAAATCTAAATTAATTATTCCACATTCTACTGTCCTTGGCCGTTTTGGTAGAGAGTCCAACATATAAACTCCTCTAAAGTGTGGAATCTATCTTGAAAATTTTCTTAGATCAAATTCTGATAATGGTCTGTTGGGTAGCATTTCTAATAGTTTTTTCAATGATCTTTACAAACAAGTCCATATCCCTTTTTATATGGTTGTCACTGAATATCACTGCACTATTATCTTCATCTGCGGTCGTTATTGCGGCTGGGATGGCGGCTGTATTTTTAACGGCATCAGAAACGTTCTGCTCATGCATACTTTAAACGTTTTCCTCCTTTCCGTTGCTTCAAAGTTGGGTTAGTGTAGCTGAGGAAGGAAATTTTATCCCAGCAGCTACCAAAGCATCCGTAAACATCTTGGTTTTAAATTAAGTACATGTTCGTGTTTGTAAAAAGTACATATACCCTCCAAGAAACGACTAACCGAAACTAATATAAACAACATTTTTTCACTAACACATATGAAGCAAATTTATATGGAATGAATAAATGAATTTACGGTATTTTGAAGATTTTTAGGAAAAGAAATGGTATATAGAAAAAGATTTTGCTAGTGGTAACGTAAGCGAATTTCGCCTTTGTTGTCCTTTTCTAACATATAAGTTAGAGTGGAACATTTATAGTTCCGAATGAAGTTATTTTTTTAAATAAAATCAATAAAACATGTTAATGTAATACTAAAAGCACCGAAGACTTTGATGTGGGGTTGAGTGAACCAAGCCAGGAACGAGTTCCTAAAACAACGTACACAGCTTCTCAAAATCAAGGTATGTATAAATCGAATATTATAAAAATTATTAGAATACCTATTAACAACTTTTATTTATTTCTTATTTTAGATATCATTGCTATATTAAAGCAATTAGAAAATAATTGAGGCGATTGAAAGTAAAATTGAGAACATCGCTTATAACCAGCATATCTTGAGCAATGGTCAGTCGACTATAGTCTCCAACCAGGAGGCTATAGCAAATAGAATAGAACAGATGGACAGAAATGTAAGAATTTTACTATTGTCATGTCATTAATGAAATTTCTTTTAGCATTCGCTGAAACCTGAGTTAATGGCCCAAACGAACGCGCTTATGAAGTGTAAGGTGGTGCTAAGAAAAGTGGACTCCTCGGTATGCCGCATGACGGGGGGAAAAAAGGATAAAAAAATGAACGAAGTCGCTGCCACGCTTCCAATTAAAACATTGGAAGAAATAGAAATAGTATAAGATAGGTTATAGGGCTGAGGATTTCGCGTAAGCAATGGCTATAAAATTTTACTTAATATGAAGGCTATAAATATATTTAAATAATAATACTTTTACAGCTCACGTACACCTATAAGCAAAAATGCGTATCAGAAGATATTAAATCAGTAATCCGTGGCGTTTTCACGGACGACGTACTGCAAATGTACAATTGGGATGGGAGGTGGGAAAAAACCCCTCGCAGATCAGTAGTAGGATACTGTATGTGCCAGGATAATTAAAATTCTCAAATTTCGGCAATTAAATTTAAAATTTTTCAATTTTAATTGCCAAAATTCTCAAATTTCAGCAAAATTCTCAAATTTCATCTAAATTTTTTGGGTGTGTGTGTGTATTTTTTCCCACGGTTTAATAGGGGTGGTCACATTTTTGTTGTTTTTTTTATAATGTTGGGGTAGGCGTGGGAATTTGTGTCTGTCCATATATGACCTTGAGAATACATGTCCGTCTGTATGTGAGCGGGGGAATTTGTGTCTGTCCATATGTGACCTTGAAAATACATGTCCGTCTGTATGTGAGCGTGAGCACTTCTGTCCGTCAGTATGTGAGCGGGGGAATTTTTGTGCGTCCATATGTGAGCGTGAGAACTTCTGTCCGTCCATATGAGAGCGTGGGCACTTCTGTCCGTCCATATGTGAGAGTGGGAATTTCTGTCTGTCCATTTATACTGTGTACGCCTGGTGAATAATAAAAGCATTTTTAGGAATTACACTATTTCAAAAATGTTGTAGTTATACATGGATCGCCCTAATGTTTGTGGTTCGTTTCTTCTTGCTGGAGTGAGATTTCTTCTTTTATTGTTTGTTTGTTTTTAATTTTGGTGTTTGTTTACTTAAGATATTTTGTCCAGCAATTCAATTATTTCTTTTTTGTTTGCAATGCTTGTGTCTGGGGAAATAATTTGATTATTCTGATCTTGAAGACGTTGTGAAAAAAAATTTACTATTGCATAAATATTGAAACTGATATTTTGTTTATTTTATACATGACGATCATCGATGGATTTTATTTGGGGATTTGGTTGGTGGTGCGATTTCTGTATTTTGTAGAATATGAATATTTATGCTATGTTTAAGTGTATGTGTGTGTGTTTTTGTGTTCTGGGTGGCGATTGGAATGTCTGCCTGTCAGACAGGCTGTGTGTGTGTGACGATTGGTGAGTCTGTATGACAGTCCGCTTTTTTGCTTTCCTGAATTCAGCGCAAGTCGGTCAGTATGAAATGTGATAAGATGTACATATTCATACGTACATAAATATCTACAAATTTATTTCATTTACGCATATACATACAAACAAATAATAATCGTTTATTCTATGTGCCCAAATATTCCCTTGACCATTTGAATGAATGAACCATTGTGTTTGTTTGTTTGTGTGTTCTCTGAAAAAAATATGTATGTAGGTTTTTATTTGAAATAAAAAGACATTTATTAAAATTTTTACAAGCATTTATTTAAAAGTTTGTTAGCATTTTCATTTTAGCAAGTAAAATTGCATTCCTTAAGGCACAAACACCATAGTCGTGATAGCTACAATAGAGATATATTGAATGCTTAGTTTTCATTTGTTTGAAATTAATGCAGCCAATGTCTTCAATGTTGTAAACTGTTCGATGAATAATTTTTTCTAACCATTTTTTCTAACCATTTTTTCTAAAAATTTTTTCTAACCATTTTTTCTTCTCTCTTCAAAAGGAGGTTTTATGATGAAATTGAGGCATTCGTTGTTGCTGAAAACTACAGCTAGTTCTTTTGCGACGAAGTCATTTGAATTATCTTTGAAACCTTGCAAGTCTACAAAAACAATATCACCATCCATTTAGCCTATATAAATATTAATATAGCAAAATAAAAATGTTCAATAAAAATAAAATCACATACAATTTAAGCTTTGGCTTGAGCTACCAATGAAAATTGGAAAAAAAACCTTCACATATACTTAAGTATAAAGTTCAAACCATAAAAGTTTGACTTAATGTATAATGGAACAAAAAATTCAGAAAAATGAGACATGAAGAAAATAATCAAATGGTAACACAGGTATCATAACACACAAGTGTTAACATCAGGTTAATACAGTTCTCGGATTGTTTTTCACAATAAAATTTGTGTAAATAGAAAACTGTTATCACATTCAACTAAGCCACCTAAACAGTGGTGATAAACACAATATACACATGAGCACTGAAGATGAAAGTGTAGCGACTTTCGAAAACAGCTGTTCTGCTCTGCTGTGTAAGTTGAATAAAACTGATGTTGACTTCCTTTGTGCCTAGGAATATTTATCATCATGTCTTTTTGAGATTTTAACTAAGTTAGAACAATTAGCCTATATAAATATTAATATAGCACCATCCATGTTATATAACTTATAAGACCTTCCGGACTTGACCTTTAATTGGTATGTATTCTATTACGCTGTCACGAATAAGAACGCAGTAAGCTGATGTCGTTGCGGGAATATTTGTTGCTGTTGTAAGTGACCCTTGACAAACAGAATTGTGTTTTTTTTAAGAAATGAAGTAGTTGTGGTTTTGAAGTCTTTTGATAATAATATGACATATATAAGGTTACTCGCCACTTATTCGAATTCCCCTCGCCTACAATTTAGGGTTTAAATACATTGATTCCCTGAACACAAGCTCATTATTGTCTAGAATATTGTATCAAGCAATTTGTTTAACATACGAACAAAAAAGAAAAAATGGCAAAGGACAAATGAGCATAAACTAAATAGCGCTGAAAAAGTGAATAATGGTGATGTTAAATGCATAAAATCAGTTTTTAACAATCGCATTGTAACATACTTAATTGAAAATAAGAACAAAGGTGATTTAATATCTGAAAACTTTTTGGATATAATTAGAGACAAGGTAATCGAATTATTAAATGATGAGCTGAAGACACGTCAAAGCATAAAATTTGACATGGAACTATTTAGTGAATATGTGCTGATTAAAGAAGAAGACGATTGATGCACCTTCGAAGTAAAGTCTCATCAAACTAAAATGACTATTCTAAGTACATCTGTGGCAAGAGATGAGATTCTTAATGTTTATAATGAACAATGTGATGCCATTATAAAAAAATGAGTGAATTTCAGGAGCGTGATAGCGGATGGGCGTTAATTGAAATTTTACGTCTAGAAATTAACGTTAATCAGTATAAATGTATTAAAGGCTCTCAATATATTCCTTTGCCATCAACAATACAAAGAAAATTCGTGTGCATCAATGTACAAAATAAGGATGAATATTGTTTCAAGTGGGCTATAATATCAGCATTGTGTCCAAGTGAATTCAATTCAAATAGATGTACATCGTATAATGTTATAAACATAAAAGACGAAATTATAACATTGAATAATAATGTTGTATTGAATTTCAAAAGCTTGAGTTTCCCGCTAGCGCTTAATCAAATAAAGGTCTTTGAAATCAACAATCCAGATATGAGTGTAAATGTATTTGGCTTAGATGGTGATAATATAGTGGGCCCATATTACTTTACAACTGAAGAAAAAATTAATCACATTAACCTATTACTTTTACAAGAAGGCAATAGGTTAAACTATGTTTGGATTAAAAATCTTTCAAGGTATTTATAACATTTTATATTGAAACAAAATAAATAAATATTCATAAGAAATTATTCAACTTTTTTTATGTAATTGTAGACTTATAAGAACACAAACAACAAAGAGAGAAAATAGGATTCATATATGTAATACCTGTTTGATTCATTTCCGTACTGAGACGTCTTTACGTAATCACAAGAAACATTGTAACAAAGTTGTGACTACATTACCTACTACAGATAAGAACTTAGTAAGTTTTAAGAATATAAAAACGCTGATTTTGAATGTATTCTCAATTCTTTTAATGTTCAGAACTCAACTAATATACTATATAAAATGTTCATTTAACACTAGTTTAGATATATTTAGAACATACAGTGTTGCTGACTCACCAAAACATTTCTTTACTAATTTAGTTAAAGATAGTCTAGATATAGATAATAATTATTTAAGTATAATTAAACCAATGAATTCCTTAACGTTTCTTCAACAAATAAGACAAAGCCAGCATTCCATTTGTCATATTTGTAACAAATTTCTATCTCTTGAAGACCGTGTAGCTGATCATTGTCATTGAACAGGAGAATATAGAGGCCCTGTGCATAGTAAATGTAATTTAGAGTATCAAATAGCAAAATTCATACCCATATTTTTTCACAATCTTTCATCATATGATTATCATTTGTTCATTAAAGAACTTTTATCCATTGAAGGTGATATAAATATAATTTCTTATACGTATCTATATCCAAAACAATTCTGGTTAATGATGATAATGGAAAAAAGACAATAGAACTGGGTTTTCTAGATTCTTGTCGATTTATGCCATCGAGTTTAGAAAAACTAGCTAGCTACCTGTTTAATGATGATTTATCAACTGTGAAATCAATTGATCAAAATCATAATGAATTCAGTTTGATGAAACGTAAAGGTGTCTTTCCGTATGATTATCTAGATTCAACTAATCGTCTGGAAGAAACACCATCTACCACCCCTCGAGTTTCTTTAATAAACTTACTAGTAAGTCTGTAGTGTAGATGATTATGAACATGCTGAAAAAGTTTGGAATACATTTCAATTTACTAAACTATTAGACTATCTTTTATTATATTTAAAAGTAGATGTTTTATTACTTTGTGATGAATTTGAAAATTTCCGTAAAGTTTGTAAGAAAATTTACAATTTCGATCCTTGCCAATATTATACTACTCCAAGCTTATCTTGGGATGCAATGTTGAAAACAACTGAAATAGAGCTGGAATTGTTCACAGATATTAACATGTACAATTTCGTTGTGCGAGGTATTAGAGGTAGTAAACGACATTCTATAGCTAATAATAAATATATTAGTGATTATGATTCTACAAAAGAGTCAAATTATCTAATATATTTAGATGTAAATAATTTATATGGTTATGCAATGTCGCAATACCTTCCCTATAAAAATTTTAAATGGATAGAAAATGTTGAAAATTTTAATGTAAATAGTATAGGAGAAAAGTCTGAATTTGGAATATCCAACTACATTACACGACTATCATAATGATTTTCCCTTTTGTGCAGAAAACAAAAAAATTTAAAGTATGAAATAGCGAAAATTAATTACAGATTTAAACTATAAAACCAATTATATTATACATTATCGCAACCTTCAACAATGTATTCAACATGGTTTGATTTTAAAGAAAATTCATAGAATTCTTCAATTTAATCAGTCAGATTGGTTGAAAAAATATATTGATGTAAATAATCATCATAGAACATTAGCTAAAAACACATATGAATAAAATTTTTTTAAATTAGTAAACAACGCTATATATGGTAAGACTATGGAAAACGTTGATAAAAGAAAGGACATTAAAATAGTATGTGAATGGGAAAATAAAGGTAAACGATTAGGAGCTAGAGCTCTTATTGCTAGACCTAATTTTCATAGTTCTCTCATAATTCATGATAATATGATTGCAATTTAAATGAATAGAGTGAGAGCTGAGTATAATAAACCTATTTACATTGGGTTTTCAGTTTTAGAATTGTCTAAATATAAAATGTATGAATTTCATTATAATTATATGAGAACGAAATATCTTGAAAATAATAATCTTAATTACATGGATACAGATTCCTTTATATATATGATCTAAGAACAAATGACATATACGATGATATTAGAAATGATATCAAAACACATTTCGACACATCAGCATATTCAAAAGAAAATCCTTATAATATTCCACTAATGAATAAAAAAGTATTAGGAATGATGAAAGATGATTGTAATGGGAAAATTATTAAGGAATTTATTGGTTTACGAGCTAAAATGCATTCTGTAAAAATAGATAGAGTAGATCAGGAAACAAAAAAATAAAGGGAGTAAAACAAAATGTAACCAACAAACTAACTATAAACGATTTTAGAAAATGTTTGTTGGAGAAGAAACTGTATTATAAATGAATGTATGTACTTAGATCTAAAATTCATCGAATCTATACACAACATATAAGTAAACTAATATTAAGTTATTTAGATGATAAGAGATTTATACATGAAAATAATGTTGATACTTATGCCTGGGGACATTATAAAATAAATAACTATAAATAAAAAGAAAAAAAATTGTTTTTTACTTTAAATTGTATTTATTGTATAGAAATTTTAAGCACAAGTGACCACAATTAAATGTATTAAAGTTTTGATATTGATTGTAGTTGTATTCAATATTTCTACCTAGATATTTGATTAATTCTAAAGGAGGTTGTAAATTTTCAAAGCTGTCGAAATAATGTTTTTCATCCTTGTTTCTATAGTATGCTACCCAATGAGTAGCTGGTCCTGTTGATAAATCTAAATTAATTATTCCACATTCTACTGTCCTTGGCCGTTTTGGTAGAGAGTCCAACATATAAACTCCTCTAAAGTGTGGAATCTATCTTGAAAATTTTCTTAGATCAAATTCTGATAATGGTCTGTTGGGTAGCATTTCTAATAGTTTTTTCAATGATCTTTACAAACAAGTCCATATCCCTTTTTATATGGTTGTCACTGAATATCACTGCACTATTATCTTCATCTGCGGTCGTTATTGCGGCTGTGATGGCGGCTGTATTTTTAACGGCATCAGAAACGTTCTGCTCATGCATACTTTAAACGTTTTCCTCCTTTCTGTTGCTTCAAAGTTGGCTTAGTGTAGCTGAGGAAGGAAATTTTATCCCAGCAGCTACCAAAGCATCCGTAAACATCTTGGTTTTAAATTAAGTACATGTTCGTGTTTGTAAAAAGTACATATACCCTCCAAGAAACGACTAACCGAAACTAATATAAACAACATTTTTTCACTAACACATATGAAGCAAATTTATATGGAATGAATAAATGAATTTACGGTATTTTGAAGATTTTTAGGAAAAGAAATGGTATATAGAAAAAGATTTTGCTAGTGGTAACGTAAGCGAATTTCGCATTTGTTGTCCTTTTCTAACATATAAGTTAGAGTGGAACATATATAGTTCCGAATGAAGTTATTTTTTTAAATAAAATCAATAAAACATGTTAAAGTAATACTAAAAGCACCGAAGACTTTGATGTGGGGTTGAGTAAACCAAGCCAGGAACGAGTTCCTAAAACAACGTACACAGCTTCTCAAAATCAAGGTATGTATAAATCGAATATTATAAAAATTATTAGAATATCTATTAACAACTTTTATTTATTTCTTATTTTAGATATCATTGCTATATTAAAGCAATTAGAAAATAATTCAGGCGATTGAAAGTAAAATTGAGAACATCGCCTATAATCAGCATATCTTGAGCAATGATCAGTCCACTATAGTCTCCAACCAGGAGGCTATAGCAAATAGAAAAGAACAGATGGACAGAAATGTAAGAATTTTACTATTGTCATGTCATTAATGAAATTTCTTTTAGCATTCGCTGAAACCTGAGTTAATGGCCCAAACGAATGCGCTTACGAAGTGTAAGGTGGTGCTAAGAAAAGTGGAGTCCTCGGTATGCCGCATGACGGGGGGAAAAAAAGATAAAAAAAATAAACGAAGTCGCTGCCACGCTTCCAATTAAAACATTGGAAGAAATAGAAATAGTAGAAGATAGGTTATAGGGCTGAGGATTTCGCGTAAGCAATGGCTATAAAATTTTACTTAATATGAAGGCTATAAATATATTTAAATAATAATACTTTTGCAGCTCACGTACACCTATAAGCAAAAGTGCGTATCAGAAGATATTAAATCAGTAATCCGTGGCGTTTTCACGGGCGACGTACTGCAAATGTACAATTGGGATGGGAGGTAGGAAAAAACCCCTCGCAGATCAGTAGTAGGATACTGTATGTGCCAGGATAATTTTTAATTTAAAATAATTTAAAATTTTTCAATTTTAATTGCCAAAATTCTCAAATTTCAGCAAAATTCTCAAATTTCATCTAAATTTTTTGGGTGTGTGTGTGTGTATTTTTTCCCACGGTTTAATAGGGGTGGTCACATTTTTGTTGTTTTTTTTTTATAATGTTGGGGTAGGCGTGGGAATTTGTGTCTGTCCATATGTGACCTTGAGAATACATGTCCGTCTGTATGTGAGCGGGGGAATTTGTGTCTGTCCATATGTGACCTTGAGAATACATGTCCGTCCGTATGTGAGCGTGGGAACTTCTGTCTGTCCATATGTGACCTTGAAAATACATGTCCGTCTGTATGTGAGCGTGAGCACTTCTGTCCGTCAGTATGTGAGCGGGGGAATTTTTGTGCGTCCATATGTGAGCGTGAGAACTTCTGTCCGTCCATATGAGAGCGTGGGCACTTCTGTCCGTCCATATGTGAGAGTGGGAATTTCTGTCTGTCCATTTATACTGTGTACGCCTGGTGAATAATAAAAGCATTTTTAGGAATTACACTATTTCAAAAATGTTGTAGTTATATATGGATCGCCCTAATGTTTGTGGTTCGTTTCTTCTTGCTGGAGTGAGATTTCTTCTTTTATTTTTTGTTTGTTTTTAATTTTGGTGTTTGTTTACTTAAGATATTTTGTCCAGCAATTCAATTATTTCTTTTTTGTTTGCAATGCTTGTGTCTGGGGAAATAATTTGATTATTCTGATCTTGAAGACGTTGTGAAAAAAAATTTACTATTGCATAAATATTGAAACTGATATTTTGTTTATTTTATACATGACGATCATCGATGGATTTTATTTGGGGATTTGGATGGTGGTGCGATTTCTGTATTTTGTAGAATATGAATATTTATGCTATGTTTAAGTGTATGTGTGTGTGTTTTTGTGTTCTGGGTGGCGATTGGAATGTCTGCCTGTCAGACAGGCTGTGTGTGTGTGACGATTGGTGAGTCTGTATGACAGTCCACTTTTTTGCTTTCCTGAATTCAGCGCAAGTCGGTCAGTATGAAATGTGATAAGATGTACATATTCATACGTACATAAATATCTACAAATTTATTTCATTTACGCATATACATACAAACAAATAATAATCGTTTATTCTATGTGCCCAAATATTCCCTTGACCATTTGAATGAATGAACCATTGTGTTTGTTTGTTTGTGTGTTCTCTGAAAAAAGTATGTATGTAGGTTTTTATTTGAAATAAAAAGACATTTATTAAAATTTTTACAAGCATTTATTTAAAAGTTTGTTAGCATTTTCATTTTAGCAAGTAAAATTGCATTCCTTAAGGCACAAACACCATAGTCGTGATAGCTACAATAGAGATATATTGAATGCTTAGTTTTCATTTGTTTGAAATTAATGCAGCCAATGTCTTCAATGTTGTAAACTGTTCGATGAATAATTTTTTCTAACCATTTTTTCTAACCATTTTTTCTAAAAATTTTTTCTAACCATTTTTTCTTCTCTCTTCAAAAGGAGGTTTTATGATGAAATTGAGGCATTCGTTGTTGCTGAAAACTACAGCTAGTTCTTTTGCGACGAAGTCATTTGAATTATCTTTGAAACCTTGCAAGTCTACAAAAACAATATCACCATCCATTTAGCCTATATAAATATTAATATAGCAAAATAAAAATGTTCACTAAAAATAAAATCACATACAATTTAAGCTTTGGCTTGAGCTACCAATGAAAATTGGAAAAAAAACCTTCACATATACTTAAGTATAAAATTCAAACCATAAAAGTTTGACTTAATGTATAATGGAACAAAAAATTCAGAAAAATGAGACATGAAGAAAATAATCAAATGGTAACACAGGTATCATAACACACAAGTGTTAACATCAGGTTGATACAGTTCTCGGATTGTTTTTCACAATAAAATTTGTGTAAATAGAAAACTGTTATCACATTCAACTAAGCCACCTAAACAGTGGTGATAAACACAATATACACATGAGCACTGAAGATGAAAGTGTAGCGACTTTCGAAAACAGCTGTTCTGCTCTGCTGTGTAAGTTGAATAAAACTGATGTTGACTTCCTTTGTGCCTAGGAATATTTATCATCATGTCTTTTTGAGATTTTAACTAAGTTAGAACAATTAGCCTATATAAATATTAATATAGCACCATCCATGTTATATAACTTATAAGACCTTCCGGACTTGACCTTTAATTGGTATGTATTCTATTACGCTGTCACGAATAAGAACGCAGTAAGCTGATGTCGTTGCGGGAATATTTGTTGCTGTTGTAAGTGACCCTTGACAAACAGAATTGTGTTTTTTTTAAGAAATGAAGTAGTTGTGGTTTTGAAGTCTTTTGATAATAATATGACATATATAAGGTTACTCGCCACTTATTCGAATTCCCCTCGCCTACAATTTAGGGTTTAAATACATTGATTCCCTGAACACAAGCTCATTATTGTCTAGAATATTGTATCAAGCAATTTGTTTAACATACCAACAAAAAAGAAAAAATGGCAAAGGACAAATGAGCATAAACTAAATAGCGCTGAAAAAGTGAATAATGGTGATGTTAAATGCATAAAATCAGTTTTTAACAATCGCATTGTAACATACTTAATTGAAAATAAGAACAAAGGTGATTTAATATCTGAAAACTTTTTGGATATAATTAAAGACAAGGTAATCGAATTATTAAATGATGAGCTGAAGACACGTCAAAGCATAAAATTTGACATGGAACTATTTAGTGAATATGTGCTGATTAAAGAAGAAGACGATTGATGCACCTTCGAAGTAAAGTCTCATCAAACTAAAATGACTATTCTAAGTACATCTGTGGCAAGAGATGAGATTCTTAATGTTTATAATGAACAATGTGATGCCATTATAAAAAAATGAGTGAATTTCAGGAGCGTGATAGCGGATGGGCGTTAATTGAAATTTTACGTCTAGAAATTAACGTTAATCAGTATAAATGTATTAAAGGCTCTCAATATATTCCTTTGCCATCAACAATACAAAGAAAATTCGTGTGCATCAATGTACAAAATAAGGATGAATATTGTTTCAAGTGGGCTATAATATCAGCATTGTGTCCAAGTGAATTCAATTCAAATAGATGTACATCGTATAATGTTATAAACATAAAAGACGAAATTATAACATTGAATAATAATGTTGTATTGAATTTCAAAAGCTTGAGTTTCCCGCTAGCGCTTAATCATATAAATAAAGGTCTTTGAAATCAACAATCCAGATATGAGTGTAAATGTATTTGGCTTAGATGGTGATAATATAGTGGGCCCATATTACTTTACAACTGAAGAAAAAATTAATCACATTAACCTATTACTTTTACAAGAAGGCAATAGGTTAAACTATGTTTGGATTAAAAATCTTTCAAGGTATTTATAACATTTTATATTGAAACAAAATAAATAAATATTCATAAGAAATTATTCAACTTTTTTTATGTAATTGTAGACTTATAAGAACACAAACAACAAAGAGAGAAAATAGGATTCATATATGTAATACCTGTTTGATTCATTTCCGTACTGAGACGTCTTTACGTAATCACAAGAAACATTGTAACAAAGTTGTGACTACATTACCTACTACAGATAAGAACTTAGTAAGTTTTAAGAATATAAAAACGCTGATTTTGAATGTATTCTCAATTCTTTTAATGTTCAGAATTCAACTAATATACTATATAAAATGTTCATTTAACACTAGTTTAGATATATTTAGAACATACAGTGTTGCTGACTCACCAAAACATTTCTTTACTAATTTAGTTAAAGATAGTCTAGATATAGATAATAATTATTTAAGTATAATTAAACCAATGAATTCCTTAACGTTTCTTCAACAAATAAGACAAAGCCAGCATTCCATTTGTCATATTTGTAACAAATTTCTATCTCTTGAAGACCGTGTAGCTGATCATTGTCATTGAACAGGAGAATATAGAGGCCCTGTGCATAGTAAATGTAATTTAGAGTATCAAATAGCAAAATTCATACCCATATTTTTTCACAATCTTTCATCATATGATTATCATTTGTTCATTAAAGAACTTTCATCCATTGAAGGTGATATAAATATAATTTCTTATACGTATCTATATCCAAAACAATTCTGGTTAATGATGATAATGGAAAAAAGACAATAGAACTGGGTTTTCTAGATTCTTGTCGATTTATGCCATCGAGTTTAGAAAAACTAGCTAGCTACCTGTTTGATGATGATTTATCAACTGTGAAATCAATTGATCAAAATCATAATGAATTCAGTTTGATGAAACGTAAAGGTGTCTTTCCGTATGATTATCTAGATTCAACTAATCGTCTGGAAGAAACACCATCTACCACCCCTCGAGTTTCTTTAATAAACTTACTAGTAAGTCGTGTAGTGTAGATGATTATGAACATGCTGAAAAAGTTTGGAATACATTTCAATTTACTAAACTATTAGACTATCTTTTATTATATTTAAAAGTAGATGTTTTATTACTTTGTGATGAATTTGAAAATTTCCGTAAAGTTTGTAAGAAAATTTACAATTTCGATCCTTGCCAATATTATACTACTCCAAGCTTATCTTGGGATGCAATGTTGAAAACAACTGAAATAGAGCTGGAATTGTTCACAGATATTAACATGTACAATTTCGTTGTGCGAGGTATTAGAGGTAGTAAACGACATTCTATAGCTAATAATAAATATATTAGTGATTATGATTCTACAAAAGAGTCAAATTATCTAATATATTTAGATGTAAATAATTTATATGGTTATGCAATGTCGCAATACCTTCCCTATAAAAATTTTAAATGGATAGAAAATGTTGAAAATTTTAATGTAAATAGTATAGGAGAAAAGTCTGAATTTGGAATATCCAACTACATTACACGACTATCATAATGATTTTCCCTTTTGTGCAGAAAACAAAAAAATTTAAAGTATGAAATAGCGAAAATTAATTACAGATTTAAACTATAAAACCAATTATATTATACATTATCGCAACCTTCAACAATGTATTCAACATGGTTTGATTTTAAAGAAAATTCATAGAATTCTTCAATTTAATCAGTCAGATTGGTTGAAAAAATATATTGATGTAAATAATCATCATAGAACATTAGCTAAAAACACATATGAATAAAATTTTTTTAAATTAGTAAACAACGCTATATATGGTAAGACTATGGAAAACGTTGATAAAAGAAAGGACATTAAAATAGTATGTGAATGGGAAAATAAAGGTAAACGATTAGGAGCTAGAGCTCTTATTGCTAGACCTAATTTTCATAGTTCTCTCATAATTCATGATAATATGATTGCAATTTAAATGAATAGAGTGAGAGCTGAGTATAATAAACCTATTTACATTGGGTTTTCAGTTTTAGAATTGTCTAAATATAAAATGTATGAATTTCATTATAATTATATGAGAACGAAATATCTTGAAAATAATAATCTTAATTACATGGATACAGATTCCTTTATATATATGATCTAAGAACAAATGACATATACGATGATATTAGAAATGATATCAAAACACATTTCGACACATCAGCATATTCAAAAGAAAATCCTTATAATATTCCACTAATGAATAAAAAAGTATTAGGAATGATGAAAGATGATTGTAATGGGAAAATTATTAAGGAATTTATTGGTTTACGAGCTAAAATGCATTCTGTAAAAATAGATAGAGTAGATCAGGAAACAAAAAAATAAAGGGAGTAAAACAAAATGTAACCAACAAACTAACTATAAACGATTTTAGAAAATGTTTGTTGGAGAAGAAACTGTATTATAAATGAATGTATGTACTTAGATCTAAAATTCATCGAATCTATACACAACATATAAGTAAACTAATATGAAGTTATTTAGATGATAAGAGATTTATACATGAAAATAATGTTGATACTTATGCCTGGGGACATTATAAAATAAATAACTATAAATAAAAAGAAAAAAATTTGTTTTTTACTTTAAATTGTATTTATTGTATAGAAATTTTAAGCACAAGTGACCACAATTAAATGTATTAAAGTTTTGATATTGATTGTAGTTGTATTCAATATTTCTACCTAGATATTTGATTAATTCTAAAGGAGGTTGTAAATTTTCAAAGCTGTCGAAATAATGTTTTTCATCCTTGTTTCTATAGTATGCTACCCAATGAGTAGCTGGTCCTGTTGATAAATCTAAATTAATTATTCCACATTCTACTGTCCTTGGCCGTTTTGGTAGAGAGTCCAACATATAAACTCCTCTAAAGTGTGGAATCTATCTTGAAAATTTTCTTAGATCAAATTCTGATAATGGTCTGTTGGGTAGCATTTCTAATAGTTTTTTCAATGATCTTTACAAACAAGTCCATATCCCTTTTTATATGGTTGTCACTGAATATCACTGCACTATTATCTTCATCTGCGGTCGTTATTGCGGCTGGGATGGCGGCTGTATTTTTAACGGCATCAGAAACGTTCTGCTCATGCATACTTTAAACGTTTTCCTCCTTTCTGTTGCTTCAAAGTTGGCTTAGTGTAGCTGAGGAAGGAAATTTTATCCCAGCAGCTACCAAAGCATCCGTAAACATCTTGGTTTTAAATTAAGTACATGTTCGTGTTTGTAAAAAGTACATATACCCTCCAAGAAACGACTAACCGAAACTAATATAAACAACATTTTTTCACTAACACATATGAAGCAAATTTATATGGAATGAATAAATGAATTTACGGTATTTTGAAGATTTTTAGGAAAAGAAATGGTATATAGAAAAAGATTTTGCTAGTGGTAACGTAAGCGAATTTCGCCTTTGTTGTCCTTTTCTAACATATAAGTTAGAGTGGAACATTTATAGTTCCGAATGAAGTTATTTTTTTAAATAAAATCAATAAAACATGTTAATGTAATACTAAAAGCACCGAAGACTTTGATGTGGGGTTGAGTGAACCAAGCCAGGAACGAGTTCCTAAAACAACGTACACAGCTTCTCAAAATCAAGGTATGTATAAATCGAATATTATAAAAATTATTAGAATACCTATTAACAACTTTTATTTATTTCTTATTTTAGATATCATTGCTATATTAAAGCAATTAGAAAATAATTGAGGCGATTGAAAGTAAAATTGAGAACATCGCTTATAACCAGCATATCTTGAGCAATGGTCAGTCGACTATAGTCTCCAACCAGGAGGCTATAGCAAATAGAATAGAACAGATGGACAGAAATGTAAGAATTTTACTATTGTCATGTCATTAATAAAATTTCTTTTAGCATTCGCTGAAACCTGAGTTAATGGCCCAAACGAATGCGCTTATGAAGTGTAAGGTGGTGCTAAGAAAAGTGGACTCCTCGGTATGCCGCATGACGGGGGGAAAAAAGGATAAAAAAATGAACGAAGTCGCTGCCACGCTTCCAATTAAAACATTGGAAGAAATAGAAATAGTATAAGATAGGTTATAGGGCTGAGGATTTCGCGTAAGCAATGGCTATAAAATTTTACTTAATATGAAGGCTATAAATATATTTAAATAATAATACTTTTACAGCTCACGTACACCTATAAGCAAAAATGCGTATCAGAAGATATTAAATCAGTAATCCGTGGCGTTTTCACGGACGACGTACTGCAAATGTACAATTGGGATGGGAGGTGGGAAAAAACCCCTCGCAGATCAGTAGTAGGATACTGTATGTGCCAGGATAATTAAAATTCTCAAATTTCGGCAATTAAATTTAAAATTTTTCAATTTTAATTGCCAAAATTCTCAAATTTCAGCAAAATTCTCAAATTTCATCTAAATTTTTTGGGTGTGTGTGTGTATTTTTTCCCACGGTTTAATAGGGGTGGTCACATTTTTGTTGTTTTTCTTATAATGTTGGGGTAGGCGTGGGAATTTGTGTCTGTCCATATATGACCTTGAGAATACATGTCCGTCTGTATGTGAGCGGGGGAATTTGTGTCTGTCCATATGTGACCTTGAAAATACATGTCCGTCTGTATGTGAGCGTGAGCACTTCTGTCCGTCAGTATGTGAGCGGGGGAATTTTTGTGCGTCCATATGTGAGCGTGAGAACTTCTGTCCGTCCATATGAGAGCGTGGGCACTTCTGTCCGTCCATATGTGAGAGTGGGAATTTCTGTCTGTCCATTTATACTGTGTACGCCTGGTGAATAATAAAAGCATTTTTAGGAATTACACTATTTCAAAAATGTTGTAGTTATATATGGATCGCCCTAATGTTTGTGGTTCGTTTCTTCTTGCTGGAGTGAGATTTCTTCTTTTATTTTTTGTTTGTTTTTAATTTTGGTGTTTGTTTACTTAAGATATTTTGTCCAGCAATTCAATTATTTCTTTTTTGTTTGCAATGCTTGTGTCTGGGGAAATAATTTGATTATTCTGATCTTGAAGACGTTGTGAAAAAAAATTTACTATTGCATAAATATTGAAACTGATATTTTGTTTATTTTATACATGACGATCATCGATGGATTTTATTTGGGGATTTGGATGGTGGTGCGATTTCTGTATTTTGTAGAATATGAATATTTATGCTATGTTTAAATGTATGTGTGTGTGTTTTTGTGTTCTGGGTGGCGATTGGAATGTCTGCCTGTCAGACAGGCTGTGTGTGTGTGACGATTGGTGAGTCTGTATGACAGTCCGCTTTTTTGCTTTCCTGAATTCAGCGCAAGTCGGTCAGTATGAAATGTGATAAGATGTACATATTCATACGTACATAAATATCTACAAATTTATTTCATTTACGCATATACATACAAACAAATAATAATCGTTTATTCTATGTGCCCAAATATTCCCTTGACCATTTGAATGAATGAACCATTGTGTTTGTTTGTTTGTGTGTTCTCTGAAAAAAATATGTATGTAGGTTTTTATTTGAAATAAAAAGACATTTATTAAAATTTTTACAAGCATTTATTTAAAAGTTTGTTAGCATTTTCATTTTAGCAAGTAAAATTGCATTCCTTAAGGCACAAACACCATAGTCGTGATAGCTACAATAGAGATATATTGAATGCTTAGTTTTCATTTGTTTGAAATTAATGCAGCCAATGTCTTCAATGTTGTAAACTGTTCGATGAATAATTTTTTCTAACCATTTTTTCTAACCATTTTTTCTAACAATTTTTTCTAACCATTTTTTCTAACCATTTTTTCTTCTCTCTTCAAAAGGAGGTTTTATGATGAAATTGAGGCATTCGTTGTTGCTGAAAACTACAGCTAGTTCTTTTGCGACGAAGTCATTTGAATTATCTTTGAAACCTTGCAAGTCTACAAAAACAATATCACCATCCATTTAGCCTATATAAATATTAATATAGCAAAATAAAAATGTTCACTAAAAATAAAATCACATACAATTTAAGCTTTGGCTTGAGCTACCAATGAAAATTGGAAAAAAAAACCTTCACATATACTTAAGTATAAAATTCAAACCATAAAAGTTTGACTTAATGTATAATGGAACAAAAAATTGAGAAAAATGAGACATGAAGAAAATAATCAAATGGTAACACAGGTATCATAACACACAAGTGTTAACATCAGGTTAATACAGTTCTCGGATTGTTTTTCACAATAAAATTTGTGTAAATAGAAAACTGTTATCACATTCAACTAAGCCACCTAAACAGTGGTGATAAACACAATATACACATGAGCACTGAAGATGAAAGTGTAGCGACTTTCGAAAACAGCTGTTCTGCTCTGCTGTGTAAGTTGAATAAAACTGATGTTGACTTCCTTTGTGCCTAGGAATATTTATCATCATGTCTTTTTGAGATTTTAACTAAGTTAGAACAATTAGCGTATATAAATATTAATATAGCACCATCCATGTTATATAACTTATAAGACCTTCCGGACTTGACCTTTAATTGGTATGTATTCTATTACGCTGTCACGAATAAGAACGCAGTAAGCTGATGTCGTTGCGGGAATATTTGTTGCTGTTGTAAGTGACCCTTGACAAACAGAATTGTGTTTTTTTTAAGAAATGAAGTAGTTGTGGTTTAGAAGTCTTTTGATAATAATATGACATATATAAGGTTACTCGCCACTTATTCGAATTCCCCTCGCCTACAATTTAGGGTTTAAATACATTGATTCCCTGAACACAAGCTCATTATTGTCTAGAATATTGTATCAAGCAATTTGTTTAACATACCAACAAAAAAGAAAAAATGAGGATAAACTAAATAGCGCTGAAAAAGTGAATAATGGTGATGTTAAATGCATAAAATCAGTTTTTAACAATCGCATTGTAACATACTTAATTGAAAATAAGAACAAAGGTGATTTAATATCTGAAAACTTTTTGGATATAATTAGAGACAAGGTAATCGAATTATTAAATGATGAGCTGAAGACACGTCAAAGCATAAAATTTGACATGGAACTATTTAGTGAATATGTGCTGATTAAAGAAGAAGACGATTGATGCACCTTCGAAGTAAAGTCTCATCAAACTAAAATGACTATTCTAAGTACATCTGTGGCAAGAGATGAGATTCTTAATGTTTATAATGAACAATGTGATGCCATTATAAAAAAATGAGTGAATTTCAGGAGCGTGATAGCGGATGGGCGTTAATTGAAATTTTACGTCTAGAAATTAACGTTAATCAGTATAAATGTATTAAAGGCTCTCAATATATTCCTTTGCCATCAACAATACAAAGAAAATTCGTGTGCATCAATGTACAAAATAAGGATGAATATTGTTTCAAGTGGGCTATAATATCAGCATTGTGTCCAAGTGAATTCAATTCAAATAGATGTACATCGTATAATGTTATAAACATAAAAGACGAAATTATAACATTGAATAATAATGTTGTATTGAATTTCAAAAGCTTGAGTTTCCCGCTAGCGCTTAATCAAATAAAGGTCTTTGAAATCAACAATCCAGATATGAGTGTAAATGTATTTGGCTTAGATGGTGATAATATAGTGGGCCCATATTACTTTACAACTGAAGAAAAAATTAATCACATTAACCTATTACTTTTACAAGAAGGCAATAGGTTAAACTATGTTTGGATTAAAAATCTTTCAAGGTATTTATAACATTTTATATTGAAACAAAATAAATAAATATTCATAAGAAATTATTCAACTTTTTTTATGTAATTGTAGACTTATAAGAACACAAACAACAAAGAGAGAAAATAGGATTCATATATGTAATACCTGTTTGATTCATTTCCGTACTGAGACGTCTTTACGTAATCACAAGAAACATTGTAACAAAGTTGTGACTACATTACCTACTACAGATAAGAACTTAGTAAGTTTTAAGAATATAAAAACGCTGATTTTGAATGTATTCTCAATTCTTTTAATGTTCAGAATTCAACTAATATACTATATAAAATGTTCATTTAACACTAGTTTAGATATATTTAGAACATACAGTGGTGATGACTCACCAAAACATTTCTTTACTAATTTAGTTAAAGATAGTCTAGATATATATAATAATTATTTAAGTATAATTAAACCAATGAATTCCTTAACGTTTCTTCAACAAATAAGACAAAGCCAGGATTCCATTTGTCATATTTGTAACAAATTTCTATCTCTTGAAGACCGTGTAGCTGATCATTGTCATTGAACAGGAGAATATAGAGGCCCTGTGCATAGTAAATGTAATTTAGAGTATCAAATAGCAAAATTCATACCCATATTTTTTCACAATCTTTCATCATATGATTATCATTTGTTCATTAAAGAACTTTTATCCATTGAAGGTGATATAAATATAATTTCTTATACGTATCTATATCCAAAACAATTCTGGTTAATGATGATAATGGAAAAAAGACAATAGAACTGGGTTTTCTAGATTCTTGTCGATTTATGCCATCGAGTTTAGAAAAACTAGCTAGCTACCTGTTTGATGATGATTTATCAACTGTGAAATCAATTGATCAAAATCATAATGAATTCAGTTTGATGAAACGTAAAGGTGTCTTTCCGTATGATTATCTAGATTCAACTAATCGTCTGGAAGAAACACCATCTACCACCCCTCGAGTTTCTTTAATAAACTTACTAGTAAGTCGTGTAGTGTAGATGATTATGAACATGCTGAAAAAGTTTGGAATACATTTCAATTTACTAAACTATTAGACTATCTTTTATTATATTTAAAAGTAGATGTTTTATTACTTTGTGATGAATTTGAAAATTTCCGTAAAGTTTGTAAGAAAATTTACAATTTCGATCCTTGCCAATATTATACTACTCCAAGCTTATCTTGGGATGCAATGTTGAAAACAACTGAAATAGAGCTGGAATTGTTCACAGATATTAACATGTACAATTTCGTTGTGCGAGGTATTAGAGGTAGTAAACGACATTCTATAGCTAATAATAAATATATTAGTGATTATGATTCTACAAAAGAGTCAAATTATCTAATATATTTAGATGTAAATAATTTATATGGTTATGCAATGTCGCAATACCTTCCCTATAAAAATTTTAAATGGATAGAAAATGTTGAAAATTTTAATGTAAATAGTATAGGAGAAAAATCTGAATTTGGAATATCCAACTACATTACACGACTATCATAATGATTTTCCCTTTTGTGCAGAAAACAAAAAAATTTTAAGTATGAAAGAGCGAAAATTAATTACAGATTTAAACTATAAAACCAATTATATTATACATTATCGCAACCTTCATCAATGTATTCAACATGGTTTGATTTTAAAGAAAATTCATAGAATTCTTCAATTTAATCAGTCAGATTGGTTGAAAAAATATATTGATGTAAATAATCATCATAGAACATTAGCTAAAAACACATATGAACAACATTTTTTTAAATTAGTAAAAAACGCTATATATGGTAAGACTATGGAAAACGTTGATAAAAGAAAGGACATTAAAATAGTTTGTGAATGGGAAAATAAAGGTAAACGATTAGGAGCTAGAGCTCTTATTGCTAGACCTAATTTTCATAGTTCTCTCATAATTCATGATAATATGATTGCAATTTAAATGAATAGAGTGAGAACTGAGTATAATAAACCTATTTACATTGGGTTTTCAGTTTTAGAATTGTCTAAATATAAAATGAATGAATTTCATTATAATTATATGAGAACGAAATATCTTGTAAATAATAATCTTAATTACATGGATACAGATTCCTTTATATATATATATGATGTAAGAACAAATGACATATACGATGATATTAGAAATGATATCAAAACACATTTCGACACATCAGCATATTCAAAAGAAAATCCTTATAATATTCCACTAATGAATAAAAAAGTATTAGGAATGATGAAAGATGATTGTAATGGGAAAATTATTAAGGAATTTATTGGTTTACGAGCTAAAATGCATTCTGTAAAAATAGATAGAATAGATCAGGAAACAAAAAAATAAAGGGAGTAAAACAAAATGTAACCAACAAACTAACTATAAACGATTTTAGAAAATGTTTGTTGGAGAAGAAACTGTATTATAAATGAATGTATGTACTTAGATCTAAAATTCATCGAATCTATACACAACATATAAGTAAACTAATATTAAGTTATTTAGATGATAAGAGATTTATACATGAAAATAATGTTGATACTTATGCCTGGGGACATTATAAAATAAATAACTATAAATAAAAAGAAAAAAAATTGTTTTTTACTTTAAATTGTATTTATTGTATAGAAATTTTAAGCACAAGTGACCACAATTAAATGTATTAAAGTTTTGATATTGATTGTAGTTGTATTCAATATTTCTACCTAGATATTTGATTAATTCTAAAGGAGGTTGTAAATTTCCAAAGCTGTCGAAATAATGTTTTTCATCCTTGTTTCTATAGTATGCTACCCAATGAGTAGCTGGTCCTGTTGATAAATCTAAATTAATTATTCCACATTCTACTGTCCTTGGCCGTTTTGGTAGAGAGTCCAACATATAAACTCCTCTAAAGTGTGGAATCTATCTTGAAAATTTTCTTAGATCAAATTCTGATAATGGTCTGTTGGGTAGCATTTCTAATAGTTTTTTCAATGATCTTTACAAACAAGTCCATATCCCTTTTTATATGGTTGTCACTGAATATCACTGCACTATTATCTTCATCTGCGGTCGTTATTGCGGCTGGGATGGCGGCTGTATTTTTAACGGCATCAGAAACGTTCTGCTCATGCATACTTTAAACGTTTTCCTCCTTTCTGTTGCTTCAAAGTTGGCTTAGTGTAGCTGAGGAAGGAAATTTTATCCCAGCAGCTACCAAAGCATCCGTAAACATCTTGGTTTTAAATTAAGTACATGTTCGTGTTTGTAAAAAGTACATATACCCTCCAAGAAACGACTAACCGAAACTAATATAAACAACATTTTTTCACTAACACATATGAAGCAAATTTATATGGAATGAATAAATGAATTTACGGTATTTTGAAGATTTTTAGGAAAAGAAATGGTATATAGAAAAAGATTTTGCTAGTGGTAACGTAAGCGAATTTCGCCTTTGTTGTCCTTTTCTAACATATAAGTTAGAGTGGAACATTTATAGTTCCGAATGAAGTTATTTTTTTAAATAAAATCAATAAAACATGTTAATGTAATACTAAAAGCACCGAAGACTTTGATGTGGGGTTGAGTGAACCAAGCCAGGAACGAGTTCCTAAAACAACGTACACAGCTTCTCAAAATCAAGGTATGTATAAATCGAATATTATAAAAATTATTAGAATACCTATTAACAACTTTTATTTATTTCTTATTTTAGATATCATTGCTATATTAAAGCAATTAGAAAATAATTGAGGCGATTGAAAGTAAAATTGAGAACATCGCTTATAACCAGCATATCTTGAGCAATGGTCAGTCGACTATAGTCTCCAACCAGGAGGCTATAGCAAATAGAATAGAACAGATGGACAGAAATGTAAGAATTTTACTATTGTCATGTCATTAATGAAATTTCTTTTAGCATTCGTTGAAACCTGAGTTAATGGCCCAAACGAATGCGCTTATGAAGTGTAAGGTGGTGCTAAGAAAAGTGGACTCCTCGGTATGCCGCATGACGGGGGGAAAAAAGGGATAAAAAAATGAACGAAGTCGCTGCCACGCTTCCAATTAAAACATTGGAAGAAATAGAAATAGTATAAGATAGGTTATAGGGCTGAGGATTTCGCGTAAGCAATGGCTATAAAATTTTACTTAATATGAAGGCTATAAATATATTTAAATAATAATACTTTTACAGCTCACGTACACCTATAAGCAAAAATGCGTATCAGAAGATATTAAATCAGTAATCCGTGGCGTTTTCACGGACGACGTACTGCAAATGTACAATTGGGATGGGAGGTGGGAAAAAACCCCTCGCAGATCAGTAGTAGGATACTGTATGTGCCAGGATAATTAAAATTCTCAAATTTCGGCAATTAAATTTAAAATTTTTCAATTTTAATTGCCAAAATTCTCAAATTTCAGCAAAATTCTCAAATTTCATCTAAATTTTTTGGGTGTGTGTGTGTATTTTTTCCCACGGTTTAATAGGGGTGGTCACATTTTTGTTGTTTTTTTTATAATGTTGGGGTAGGCGTGGGAATTTGTGTCTGTCCATATGTGACCTTGAGAATACATGTCCGTCTGTATGTGAGCGGGGGAATTTGTGTCTGTCCATATGTGACCTTGAGAATACATGTCCGTCTGTATGTGAGCGGGGGAATTTGTGTCTGTCCATATGTGACCTTGAGAATACATGTCCGTCCGTATTTGAGCGTGGGAACTTCTGTCTGTCCATATGTGACCTTGAAAATACATGTCCGTCTGTATGTGAGCGTGAGCACTTCTGTCCGTCAGTATGTGAGCGGGGGAATTTTTGTGCGTCCATATGTGAGCGTGAGAACTTCTGTCCGTCCATATGAGAGCGTGGGCACTTCTGTCCGTCCATATGTGAGAGTGGGAATTTCTGTCTGTCCATTTATACTGTGTACGCCTGGTGAATAATAAAAGCATTTTTAGGAATTACACTATTTCAAAAATGTTGTAGTTATATATGGATCGCCCTAATGTTTGTGGTTCGTTTCTTCTTGCTGGAGTGAGATTTCTTCTTTTATTTTTTGTTTGTTTTTAATTTTGGTGTTTGTTTACTTAAGATATTTTGTCCAGCAATTCAATTATTTCTTTTTTGTTTGCAATGCTTGTGTCTGGTAAAATAATTTGATTATTCTGATCTTGAAGACGTTGTGAAAAAAAATTTACTATTGCATAAATATTGAAACTGATATTTTGTTTATTTTATACATGACGATCATCGATGGATTTTATTTGGGGATTTGGATGGTGGTGCGATTTCTGTATTTTGTAGAATATGAATATTTATGCTATGTTTAAGTGTATGTGTGTGTGTTTTTGTGTTCTGGGTGGCGATTGGAATGTCTGCCTATCAGACAGGCTGTGTGTGTGTGACGATTGGTGAGTCTGTATGACAGTCCGCTTTTTTGCTTTCCTGAATTCAGCGCAAGTCGGTCAGTATGAAATGTGATAAGATGTACATATTCATACGTACATAAATATCTACAAATTTATTTCATTTACGCATATACATACAAACAAATAATAATCGTTTATTCTATGTGCCCAAATATTCCCTTGACCATTTGAATGAATGAACCATTGTGTTTGTTTGTTTGTGTGTTCTCTGAAAAAAATATGTATGTAGGTTTTTATTTGAAATAAAAAGACATTTATTAAAATTTTTACAAGCATTTATTTAAAAGTTTGTTAGCATTTTCATTTTAGCAAGTAAAATTGCATTCCTTAAGGCACAAACACCATAGTCGTGATAGCTACAATAGAGATATATTGAATGCTTAGTTTTCATTTGTTTGAAATTAATGCAGCCAATGTCTTCAATGTTGTAAACTGTTCGATGAATAATTTTTTCTAACCATTTTTTCTAACCATTTTTTCTAACAATTTTTTCTAACCATTTTTTCTAACCATTTTTTCTTCTCTCTTCAAAAGGAGGTTTTATGATGAAATTGAGGCATTCGTTGTTGCTGAAAACTACAGCTAGTTCTTTTGCGATGAAGTCATTTGAATTATCTTTGAAACCTTTCAAGTCTACAAAAACAATATCACCATCCATGTTATATAACTTCTAAGACCTTTCGGACTTGACCTTTTATTGGTATGTATTCTATTACGCTGTCACGAATAAGAACGCAGTAAGCTGATGTCGTTGCGGGAATATTTGTTGCTGTTGTAAGTGACCTTTGACAAGCAGAATTGTGTTTTTTTTAACAAATGAAGTAGTTGTGGTTTTGAAGTCTTTTGATAATAATATGACATATGTAAGGTTACTCGCCACTTATTCGAATTCCCCTCGCCTACAATTTAGGGTTTAAATACATTGATTCCCAGAACACAAGCTCATTATTGTCTAGAATATTGTATCAAGCAATTTGTTTAACATACCAACAAAAAAGAAAAAATGGCAAAGGACAAATGAGCATAAACAAAATAGTGCTGAAAAAGTGAATAATGATGATGTTAAATGCATAAAATCAGTTTTTAACAATCGCATTGTAACATACTTAATTGAAAATAAGAACAAAGGTGATTTAATATCTGAAAACTTTTCGGATATAATTAGAGACAAGGTAATCGAATTATTAAATGTTGAGCTTAAGACACGTCAAAGCATAAAATTTGACATGGAACTATTTAGTGAATATGTGCTGATTAAAGAATAAGACGATTGATGCACCTTCGAAGTAAAGTCTCATCGAACTAAAATGACTATTCTAAGTACATCTGTGGCAAGAGATGAGATTCTTAATGTTTATAATGAACAATGCGATGCCATTATAAAAAAATTAGTGAATTTCAGGAGCGTGATAGCGGATGGGCGTTAATTGAAAATTTACGTCTAGAAATTAACGTTAATCAGTATAAATGTATTAAAGGCTCTCAATATATTCCTTTGCCATCAACAATACAAAGAAAATTCGTGTGCATCAATGTACAAAATAAGGATGAATATTGTTTCAAGTGGGCTATAATATCAGCATTGTGTCTATGAATTCAATTCAAATAGATGTACATAGTATAATGTTATAAACATAAAAGACGAAATTATAACATTGAATAATAATGTTGTATTGAATTTCAAAAGCTTGAGTTTCCCGCTAGCGCTTAATCAAATAAAGGTCTTTGAAATCAACAATCCAGATATGAGTGTAAATGTATTTGGCTTAGATGGTGATAATATAGTGGGCCCATATTACTTTACAACTGAAGAAAAAATTAATCACATTAACCTATTACTTTTACAAGAAGGCAATAGGTTAAACTATGTTTGGATTAAAAATCTTTCAAGGTATTTATAACATTTTATATTGAAACAAAATAAATAAATATTCATAAGAAATTATTCAACTTTTTTTATGTAATTGTAGACTTATAAGAACACAAACAACAAAGAGAGAAAATAGGATTCATATATGTAATACCTGTTTGATTCATTTCCGTACTGAGACGTCTTTACGTAATCACAAGAAACATTGTAACAAAGTTGTGACTACATTACCTACTACAGATAAGAACTTAGTAAGTTTTAAGAATATAAAAACGCTGATTTTGAATGTATTCTCAATTCTTTTAATGTTCAGAATTCAACTAATATACTATATAAAATGTTCATTTAACACTAGTTTAGATATATTTAGAACATACAGTGGTGATGACTCACCAAAACATTTCTTTACTAATTTAGTTAAAGATAGTCTAGATATATATAATAATTATTTAAGTATAATTAAACCAATGAATTCCTTAACGTTTCTTCAACAAATAAGACAAAGCCAGGATTCCATTTGTCATATTTGTAACAAATTTCTATCTCTTGAAGACCGTGTAGCTGATCATTGTCATTGAACAGGAGAATATAGAGGCCCTGTGCATAGTAAATGTAATTTAGAGTATCAAATAGCAAAATTCATACCCATATTTTTTCACAATCTTTCATCATATGATTATCATTTGTTCATTAAAGAACTTTCATCCATTGAAGGTGATATAAATATAATTTCTTATACGTATCTATATCCAAAACAATTCTGGTTAATGATGATAATGGAAAAAAGACAGTAGAACTGGGTTTTCTAGATTCTTGTCGATTTATGCCATCGAGTTTAGAAAAACTAGCTAGCTACCTGTTTGATGATGATTTATCAACTGTGAAATCAATTGATCAAAATCATAATGAATTCAGTTTGATGAAACGTAAAGGTGTCTTTCCGTATGATTATCTATATTCAACTAATCGTCTGGAAGAAACACCATCTACCACCCCTCGAGTTTCTTTAATAAACTTACTAGTAAGTCGTGTAGTGTAGATGATTATGAACATGCTGAAAAAGTTTGGAATACATTTCAATTTACTAAACTATTAGACTATCTTTTATTATATTTAAAAGTAGATGTTTTATTACTTTGTGATGAATTTGAAAATTTCCGTAAAGTTTGTAAGAAAATTTACAATTTCGATCCTTGCCAATATTATACTACTCCAAGCTTATCTTGGGATGCAATGTTGAAAACAACTGAAATAGAGCTGGAATTGTTCACAGATATTAACATGTACAATTTCGTTGTGCGAGGTATTAGAGGTAGTAAACGACATTCTATAGCTAATAATAAATATATTAGTGATTATGATTCTACAAAAGAGTCAAATTATCTAATATATTTAGATGTAAATAATTTATATGGTTATGCAATGTCGCAATACCTTCCCTATAAAAATTTTAAATGGATAGAAAATGTTGAAAATTTTAATGTAAATAGTATAGGAGAAAAATCTGAATTTGGAATATCCAACTACATTACACGACTATCATAATGATTTTCCCTTTTGTGCAGAAAACAAAAAAATTTTAAGTATGAAAGAGCGAAAATTAATTACAGATTTAAACTATAAAACCAATTATATTATACATTATCGCAACCTTCATCAATGTATTCAACATGGTTTGATTTTAAAGAAAATTCATAGAATTCTTCAATTTAATCAGTCAGATTGGTTGAAAAAATATATTGATGTAAATAATCATCATAGAACATTAGCTAAAAACACATATGAACATTTTTTTAAATTAGTAAACAACGCTATATATGGTAAGACTATGGAAAACGTTGATAAAAGAAAGGACATTAAAATAGTTTGTGTATGGGAAAATAAAGGTAAACGATTAGGAGCTAGAGCTCTTATTGCTAGACCTAATTTTCATAGTTCTCTCATAATTCATGATAATATGATTGCAATTTAAATGAATAGAGTGAGAACTGAGTATAATAAACCTATTTACATTGGGTTTTCAGTTTTAGAATTGTCTAAATATAAAATGTATGAATTTCATTATAATTATATGAGAACGAAATATCTTGAAAATAATAATCTTAATTACATGGATACAGATTCCTTTATATATATGATGTAAGAACAAATGACATATACGATGATATTAGAAATGATATCAAAACACATTTCGACACATCAGCATATTCAAAAGAAAATCCTTATAATATTCCACTAATGAATAAAAAAGTATTAGGAATGATGAAAGATGATTGTAATGGGAAAATTATTAAGGAATTTATTGGTTTACGAGCTAAAATGCATTCTGTAAAAATAGATAGAATAGATCAGGAAACAAAAAAATAAAGGGAGTAAAACAAAATGTAACCAACAAACTAACTATAAACGATTTTAGAAAATGTTTGTTGGAGAAGAAACTGTATTATAAATGAATGTATGTACTTAGATCTAAAATTCATCGAATCTATACACAACATATAAGTAAACTAATATTAAGTTATTTAGATGATAAGAGATTTATACATGAAAATAATGTTGATACTTATGCCTGGGGACATTATAAAATAAATAACTATAAATAAAAAGAAAAAAAATTGTTTTTTACTTTAAATTGTATTTATTGTATAGAAATTTTAAGCACAAGTGACCACAATTAAATGTATTAAAGTTTTGATATTGATTGTAGTTGTATTCAATATTTCTACCTAGATATTTGATTAATTCTAAAGGAGGTTGTAAATTTCCAAAGCTGTCGAAATAATGTTTTTCATCCTTGTTTCTATAGTATGCTACCCAATGAGTAGCTGGTCCTGTTGATAAATCTAAATTAATTATTCCACATTCTACTGTCCTTGGCCGTTTTGGTAGAGAGTCCAACATATAAACTCCTCTAAAGTGTGGAATCTATCTTGAAAATTTTCTTAGATCAAATTCTGATAATGATCTGTTGGGTAGCATTTCTAATAGTTTTTTCAATGATCTTTACAAACAAGTCCATATCCCTTTTTATATGGTTGTCACTGAATATCACTGCACTATTATCTTCATCTGCGGTCGTTATTGCGGCTGGGATGGCGGCTGTATTTTTAACGGCATCAGAAACGTTCTGCTCATGCATACTTTAAACGTTTTCCTCCTTTCTGTTGCTTCAAAGTTGGCTTAGTGTAGCTGAGGAAGGAAATTTTATCCCAGCAGCTACCAAAGCATCCGTAAACATCTTGGTTTTAAATTAAGTACATGTTCGTGTTTGTAAAAAGTACATATACCCTCCAAGAAACGACTAACCGAAACTAATATAAACAACATTTTTTCACTAACACATATGAAGCAAATTTATATGGAATGAATAAATGAATTTACGGTATTTTGAAGATTTTTAGGAAAAGAAATGGTATATAGAAAAAGATTTTGCTAGTGGTAACGTAAGCGAATTTCGCCTTTGTTGTCCTTTTCTAACATATAAGTTAGAGTGGAACATTTATAGTTCCGAATGAAGTTATTTTTTTAAATAAAATCAATAAAACATGTTAATGTAATACTAAAAGCACCGACGACTTTGATGTGGGGTTGAGTGAACCAAGCCAGGAACGAGTTCCTAAAACAACGTACACAGCTTCTCAAAATCAAGGTATGTATAAATCGAATATTATAAAAATTATTAGAATACCTATTAACATCTTTTATTTATTTCTTATTTTAGATATCATTGCTATATTAAAGCAATTAGAAAATAATTGAGGCGATTGAAAGTAAAATTGAGAACATCGCTTATAACCAGCATATCTTGAGCAATGGTCAGTCGACTATAGTCTCCAACCAGGAGGCTATAGCAAATAGAATAGAACAGATGGACAGAAATGTAAGAATTTTACTATTGTCATGCCATTAATGAAATTTCTTTTAGCATTCGCTGAAACCTGAGTTAATGGCCCAAACGAATGCGCTTATGAAGTGTAAGGTGGTGCTAAGAAAAGTGGACTCCTCGGTATGCCGCATGACGGGGGGAAAAAAGGATAAAAAAATGAACGAAGTCGCTGCCACGCTTCCAATTAACACATTGGCAGAAATAGAAATAGTATAAGATAGGTTATAGGGCTGAGGATTTCGCGTAGGCAATGGCTATAAAATTTTACTTAATATAAAGGCTATAAATATATTTAAATAATAATACTTTTACAGCTCACGTACACCTATAAGCAAAAATGCGTATCAGAAGATATTAAATCAGTAATCCATGGCGTTTTCACGAACGACGTACTGCAAATGTACAATTGGGATGGGAGGTGGGAAAAAACCCCTCGCAGATCAGTAGTAGGATACTGTATGTGACAGGATAATTAAAATTCTCAAATTTCTTAAATTAAATTTAAAATTTTTCAAAATTTAAATTAAATTTCAAAAAATTAAATTTAAAATTTTTCAATTTTAATTGCCAAAATTCTCAAATTTCAGCAAAATTCTCAAATTTCATCTAAATTTTTTGGGTGTGTGTGTGTATTTTTTCCCACGGTTTAATAGGGGTGGTCACATTTTTGTTGTTTTTTTTATAATGTTGGGGTAGGCGTGGGAATTTGTGTCTGTCCATATGTGACCTTGAGAATACATGTCCGTCTGTATGTGAGCGGGGGAATTTGTGTCTGTCCATATGTGACCTTGAAAATACATGTCCGTCTGTATGTGAGCGTGAGCACTTCTGTCCGTCAGTATGTGAGCGGGGTAATTTTTGTGCGTCCATATGTGAGCGTGAGAACTTCTGTCCGTCCATATGAGAGCGTGGGCACTTCTGTCCGTCCATATGTGAGAGTGGGAATTTCTGTCTGTCCATTTATACTGTGTACGCCTGGTGAATAATAAAAGCATTTTTAGGAATTACACTATTTCAAAAATGTTGTAGCTATATATGGATCGCCCTAATGTTTGTGGTTCGTTTCTTCTTGCTGGAGTGAGATTTCTTCTTTTATTTTTTGTTTGTTTTTAATTTTGGTGTTTGTTTACTTAAGATATTTTGTCCAGCAATTCAATTATTTCTTTTTTGTTTGCAATGCTTGTGTCTGGGGAAATAATTTGATTATTCTGATCTTGAAGACGTTGTGAAAAAAAATTTACTATTGCATAAATATTGAAACTGATATTTTGTTTATTTTATACATGACGATCATCGATGGATTTTATTTGGGGATTTGGATGGTGGTGCGATTTCTGTATTTTGTAGAATATGAATATTTATGCTATGTTTAAGTGTATGTGTGTGTGTTTTTGTGTTCTGGGTGGCGATTGGAATGTCTGCCTGTCAGACAGGCTGTGTGTGTGTGTGACGATTGGTGAGTCTGTATGACAGTCCGCTTTTTTGCTTTCCTGAATTCAGCGCAAGTCGGTCAGTATGAAATGTGATAAGATGTACATATTCATACGTACATAAATATCTACAAATTTATTTCATTTACGCATATACATACAAACAAATAATAATCGTTTATTCTATGTGCCCAAATATTCCCTTGACCATTTGAATGAATGAACCATTGTGTTTGTTTGTTTGTGTGTTCTCTGAAAAAAATATGTATGTAGGTTTTTATTTGAAATAAAAAGACATTTATTAAAATTTTTACAAGCATTTATTTAAAAGTTTGCTAGCATTTTCATTTTAGCAAGTAAAATTGCATTCCTTAAGGCACAAACACCATAGTCGTGATAGCTACAATAGAGATATATTGAATGCTTAGTTTTCATTTGTTTGAAATTAATGCAGCCAATGTCTTCAATGTTGTAAACTGTTCGATGAATAATATTTTCTAACCATTTTTTCTAACCATTTTTTCTAACCATTTTTTCTTCTCTCTTCAAAAGGAGGTTTTATGATGAAATTGAGGCATTCGTTGTTGCTGAAAACTACAGCTAGTTCTTTTGCGACGAAGTCATTTGAATTATCTTTGAAACCTTGCAAGTCTACAAAAACAATATCACCATCCATTTAGCCTATATAAATATTAATATAGCAAAATAAAAATGTTCAATAAAAATAAAATCACATACAATTTAAGCTTTGGCTTGAGCTACCAATGAAAATTGGAAAAAAAACCTTCACATATACTTAAGTATAAAATTCAAACCATAAAAGTTTGACTTAATGTATAATGGAACAAAAAATTCAGAAAAATGAGACATGAAGAAAATAATCAAATGGTAACACAGGTATCATAACACACAAGTGTTAACATCAGGTTGATACAGTTCTCGGATTGTTTTTCACAATAAAATTTGTGTAAATAGAAAACTGTTATCACATTCAACTAAGCCACCTAAACAGTGGTGATAAACACAATATACACATGAGCACTGAAGATGAAAGTGTAGCGACTTTCGAAAACAGCTGTTCTGCTCTGCTGTGTAAGTTGAATAAAACTGATGTTGACTTCCTTTGTGCCTAGGAATATTTATCATCATGTCTTTTTGAGATTTTAACTAAGTTAGAACAATTAGCCTATATAAATATTAATATAGCACCATCCATGTTATATAACTTATAAGACCTTCCGGACTTGACCTTTAATTGGTATGTATTCTATTACGCTGTCACGAATAAGAACGCAGTAAGCTGATGTCGTTGCGGGAATATTTGTTGCTGTTGTAAGTGACCCTTGACAAACAGAATTGTGTTTTTTTTAAGAAATGAAGTAGTTGTGGTTTTGAAGTCTTTTGATAATAATATGACATATATAAGGTTACTCGCCACTTATTCGAATTCCCCTCGCCTACAATTTAGGGTTTAAATACATTGATTCCCTGAACACAAGCTCATTATTGTCTAGAATATTGTATCAAGCAATTTGTTTAACATACCAACAAAAAAGAAAAAATGGCAAAGGACAAATGAGCATAAACTAAATAGCGCTGAAAAAGTGAATAATGGTGATGTTAAATGCATAAAATCAGTTTTTAACAATCGCATTGTAACATACTTAATTGAAAATAAGAACAAAGGTGATTTAATATCTGAAAACTTTTTGGATATAATTAGAGACAAGGTAATCGAATTATTAAATGATGAGCTGAAGACACGTCAAAGCATAAAATTTGACATGGAACTATTTAGTGAATATGTGCTGATTAAAGAAGAAGACGATTGATGCACCTTCGAAGTAAAGTCTCATCAAACTAAAATGACTATTCTATTAAAGGCTCTCAATATATTCCTTTGCCATCAACAATACAAAGAAAATTCGTGTGCATCAATGTACAAAATAAGGATGAATATTGTTTCAAGTGGGCTATAATATCAGCATTGTGTCCAAGTGAATTCAATTCAAATAGATGTACATCGTATAATGTTATAAACATAAAAGACGAAATTATAACATTGAATAATAATGTTGTATTGAATTTCAAAAGCTTGAGTTTCCCGCTAGCGCTTAATCAAATAAAGGTCTTTGAAATCAACAATCCAGATATGAGTGTAAATGTATTTGGCTTAGATGGTGATAATATAGTGGGCCCATATTACTTTACAACTGAAGAAAAAATTAATCACATTAACCTATTACTTTTACAAGAAGGCAATAGGTTAAACTATGTTTGGATTAAAAATCTTTCAAGGTATTTATAACATTTTATATTGAAACAAAATAAATAAATATTCATAAGAAATTATTCAACTTTTTTTATGTAATTGTAGACTTATAAGAACACAAACAACAAAGAGAGAAAATAGGATTCATATATGTAATACCTGTTTGATTCATTTCCGTACTGAGACGTCTTTACGTAATCACAAGAAACATTGTAACAAAGTTGTGACTACATTACCTACTACAGATAAGAACTTAGTAAGTTTTAAGAATATAAAAACGCTGATTTTGAATGTATTCTCAATTCTTTTAATGTTCAGAATTCAACTAATATACTATATAAAATGTTCATTTAACACTAGTTTAGATATATTTAGAACATACAGTGTTGCTGACTCACCAAAACATTTCTTTACTAATTTAGTTAAAGATAGTCTAGATATAGATAATAATTATTTAAGTATAATTAAACCAATGAATTCCTTAACGTTTCTTCAACAAATAAGACAAAGCCAGCATTCCATTTGTCATATTTGTAACAAATTTCTATCTCTTGAAGACCGTGTAGCTGATCATTGTCATTTAACAGGAGAATATAGAGGCCCTGTGCATAGTAAATGTAATTTAGAGTATCAAATAGCAAAATTCATACCCATTTTTTTCACAGTCTGTCATCATATGATTATCATTTGTTCATTAAAGAAGTTTCAACCATTGAAGGTGATATAAATATAATTCCTTATACGTATCTATATCCAAAACAATTCTGGTTAATGATGATAATGGAAAAAAGACAATAGAACTGGGTTTTCTAGATTCTTGTCGGTTTATGCCATCGAGTTTAGAAAAACTAGCTAAAGGTGTCTTTCCGTATGATTATCTAGATTCAACTAATCGTCTGGAAGAAATACCATCTACCACCCCGATCGAGTTTCTTTAATAAACTTACTAGTAAGTCGTGTAGTGTAGATGATTATGAACATGCTGAAAAAGTTTGGAATACATTTCAATGTACTAAACTATTAGACTATCTTTTATTATATTTAAAAGTAGACGTTTTATTACTTTGTGATGTATTTGAAAATTTCCGTAAAGTTTGTAAGAAAATTTACAATTTAGATCCTTGCCAATATTATACTACTCCAAGCTTATCTTGGGATGCAATGTTGAAAACAACTGAAATAGAGCTGGGATTGTTCACAGATATTAACATGTACAATTTCCTTGTGCGAGGTATTAGAGGTAGTAAACGACATTCTATAGCTAATAATAAAAATATTAGTGATTATGATTCTACAAAAGAGTCAAATTATCTAATATATTTAGATGTAAATAATTTATATGGTTATGCAATGTCGCAATACCTTCCCTATAAAAATTTTAAATGGATAGAAAATGTTGAAAATTTTAATGTAAATAGTATAGGAGAAAAGTCTGAATTTGGAATATCCAACTACATTACACGATTATCATAATGATTTTCCCTTTTGTGCAGAAAACAAAAAAATTTTAAGTATGAAATAGCGAAAATTAATTACAGATTTAAACTATAAAACCAATTATATTATACATTATCGCAACCTTCAACAATGTATTCAACATGGTTTGATTTTAAAGAAAATTCATAGAATTCTTCAATTTAATCAGTCAGATTGGTGGAAAAAATATATTGATTTAAATAATCATCATAGAACATTAGCTAAAAACACATATGAACAAAATTTTTTTTATTTACTAAATAACGCTGTATATGGTAAGACTGTGGAAAACGTTGATAAAAGAAAGAACATTAAAATAGTATGTGAAAGGGAAAATAAAGGTAAACGATTAGGAGCTAGAGCTCTTATTGCTAGACCTAATTTTCATAGTTCTCTCATAATTCATGATAATATGATTGCAATTTAAATGAATACAGTGAGAGCTGAGTATAATAAACCTATTTACATTGGGTTTTCAGTTTTAGAATTGTCTAAATATAAAATGTATGAATTTCATTATAATTATATGAGAACGAAATATCTTGAAAATAATAATCTTAATTACATGGATACAGATTCCTTTATATATATGATGTAAGAACAAATGACATATACGATGATATTAGAAATGATATCAAAACACATTTCTACACATCAGCATATTCAAAAGAAAATCCTTATAATATTCCACTAATGAATAAAAAAGTATTAGGAATGATGAAAGATGATTGTAATGGGAAAATTATTAAGGAATTTATTGGTTTACGAGCTAAAATGCATTCTGTAAAAATAGATAGAGTAGATCAGGAAACAAAAAAATAAAGGGAGTAAAACAAAATGTAACCAACAAACTAACTATAAACGATTTTAGAAAATGTTTGTTGGAGAAGAAACTGTATTATAAATGAATTTATGTACTTAGATCTAAAATTCATCGAATCTATACACAACATATAAGTAAACTAATATTAAGTTATTTAGATGATAAGAGATTTATACATGAAAATAATGTTGATACCTATGCCTGGGGACATTATAAAATAAATAACTATAAATAAAAAGAAACAAAATTGTTTTTTACTTTAAATTGTATTTATTGTATAGAAATTTTAAGCACAAGTGACCACAATTAAATGTATTAAAGTTTTGATATTGATTGTAGTTGTATTCAATATTTCTACCTAGATATTTGATTAATTCTAAAGGAGGTTGTAAATTTCCAAAGCTGTCGAAATAATGTTTTTCATCCTTGTTTCTATAGTATGCTACCCAATGAGTAGCTGGTCCTGTTGATAAATCTAAATTAATTATTCCACATTCTACTGTCCTTGGCCGTTTTGGTAGAGAGTCCAACATATAAACTCCTCTAAAGTGTGGAATCTATCTTGAAAATTTTCTTAGATCAAATTCTGATAATGGTCTCTTGGGTAGCATTTCTAATAAATTTTTCAATGATCTTTACAAACAAGTCCATATCCCTTTTTACATGGTTTAAGGTACAGTCCTTTTCCCACAGCAAAAGACTCCATTGCCTTATTGTATCTGGTGGCTTCCTCAAGTTGTTTTTTTGCGTCCCTTGTTGCATTTACAGCCTTAGCTATAGCGGCACCTCCAGTTGTTAGACTACCAAGTGCACCTAGAGCAGTTAGAATCAGAACTAGCGGTAAAAAAACCACCAATTTTTGGAACATTAATTATGCGTGGTATTACAACGCGTGCCTTTTTTCCCTTAAGTGATCTGTTGATAACTTTACGAGCGATCTTAATAGCTGATGTGTATCTATTTCACCAGTTTTTATACTTTGAAGCTTTTTCTTCAATATATTTCTTGTTGTCACCAAATCTTTAAGAATTTTTTCATTCATTTTAGCTATTAGGTATCAGACCAGTTTGTCAAGTATCAGATCAGGTTATCAGATCAGCTATCAGATCAGCTTTTGAGGCCAGTTTAACAAGTATCAGATCAGTTTATCAGGTATCAGATCAGCTTATCAGGTCAGTTTAACAGGTATCAGATCAGCTTATCAGGTATCACATCAGCTTATCAGGTATCAGATCAGCTTATCAGGTCAGTTTAACAGGTATCAGATCAGTTTATCAGATCAGCTTATCAGGTCAGCTTAACAGGTATCAGATCAGCATATCTGATCAGTTACAATAATCACATGTATAAAGTTTGAAGTCAGATTAAATACTGAAGGGTGCATTTGATGAACAGTAAATTATATTATGATGAAGTAATCAAATGACTGTCTATAACGACCATTGTTTAGTCCATTATCTTTACTTATCATCAAAAATCCGTATTTTTCCTTCCAACATTCTCTACAAATTTGTTGAAACATTTCAAAGTTCATATCGCTGGCAACGTGATCATCATATACATGTTTCATATCTGTCGCATCTTGTTTAAACATAATAATTACATTAGCATTATCTCTTATCAAATGTTTTGGAATCCGCGTGTAAGTTTGACACAAGTAAAATGAGTCTACGTTCTTATGACGACCCATACAAAAATATGCACGTATATTGTTTTGCTTTTCACATGCAACATCATCAAAAATCATAATAGAATTGCTTTTAGCTTCACTAGGAGGAACAACGTACTCCTTATCTGCGAATGTGTAGTATCCCATTCCTTTAATTGGTGAAATTAATTTCTTTAGGTATTCATATTTAGGTTGATATAAAGATTTTGAGTACAAGTAAAAATTTTCAAACTTGAGATTACAAGGACTTTCCAGCAAACTAATCATTATGTTAGTTTTTCCATAATTTGAAGGACCAACTATTAATGCTCGAATAGAATTTGGTAACAAGGAACTATGTCTTATTTTTTTACTGTCATTTGAACAAATATCAGCATTACGAACTAAAATATTTTTATGTTGTTTTACGAAGCGCATTTTAATAACTACTTGTAAAATTTGCAAACAATATCTTTTATTGCAGATTAAAGTAATATGGTTGTACTTTATAACAAAAGTTTCAGTCACAAGCAAACTATTGTTTTAGAAGGTTTACTAAATAAAGCAATAAATTCTCTACCTTTTGAATTACATCTTCCTGGATACCAGTATTGTGGACCTGGCACAAGATTACAAAAGCGTTTAGATAGAGGAGATAAAGGAATTAACTTATTGGATGCTGCTTGCAAAAATCACGATATTGCTTACTCGAAAAATAAGGACTTAAACAGCAGACATCAAGCTGACAAAATTCTTGAAAATAAAGCTTGAGAAAGAGTTCTTTCAAAAGATAGTGATCTTGCAGAAAAAATATTTGCATATATAGTCACCAACGCAATGAAAGCAAAAACTAAACTTGGTATGGGTGTTGAAGCAAAGAAAAGGAATACAGTGAAAAGACCATCACCACGAATTCGCATAAATGACCAAAAACTGTTTCACAAAACAATTAAATCAGCAACAAAGATATTGAAGAAGGAAAAACCACAAGATATTAATTCAGCCAATAAGATTACTCGTAAAGCTATCAGTAAATCTCTTAAGGAGTAAAAGCTCGTGTTGTAATACCACGCATTATAATTGTTCAAAAAATTTGTGGTTTTTTACCGCTAATTCCGATTCTAACTGCTCTAGGTGCACTTGGTAGTCTAGCAACTGGAGGTGCCGCTATAGGTAAGGCTGTAAATGCAACAAGGAACGCAAAAAAACAACTTGAGGAAGCCACCAGACACAATAAGGCAATGGAGTCTATTGCTGTGGACTGTACTTTAAACCATATAAAAAGGGATATGGATTATGGGAAAACTATTAGAAATGCTACCCAACGGACTATTATCAGAATTTGATCTAAGAAAATTTTCAAGATATATTCCACACTTTAGAGGAGTTTATATGTTGGACTCTCTACCAAAACGGCCAAGGACAGTAGAATGTGGCATAATTAATTTAGATTTATCAACAGGACCAGCTACTCATTGGGTAGCATACTATAGAAATAAGGATGAAAAACAATATTTCGACAGCTTTGGAAATTTACAACTTCCTTTAGAATTAATCAAATATCTAGGTAGAAATATTGAATACAACTACAATCAATATCAAAACTTTAATACATTTAATTGTGGTCACTTGTGCTTAAAATTTCTATACAATAAATACAATTTAAAATAAAAAACAATTTTTTTTCTTTTTATTTATAGTCATTTATTTTATAATGTCCCCAGGCATAAGTATCAACATTATTTTCATGTATAAATCTCTTATCATCTTAATAACTTAATGTTAGTTTACTTATATGTTGTGTATACATTTCATGAATTTTAGATCTAAATACATACATTTATTTATAATACAGTTTCCTCTCCAACAAACATTTTCTAAAATCGTTTATAGTTAGTTTGTTGGTTACATTTTGTTCTACTCCCTTTATTTTTTTATTTCCTGATCTACTCTATCTATTTTTACAGAATGCATTTAAGCTCGTAAACCAATAAATTCCTTAATAATTTTCCCATAAGGATTTTCTTTTGAATATGCTGATGTGACGAAATGTGTTTTCATATCATCTCTAATATCATCGTATATGTCATTTGTTCTTACATCATATATATAAAGGAATCTGTATCCATGTAATTAAGATTATTATTTTCAAAGATATTTCGTTCTTATATAATTATAATGAAATTCATACATTTTATATTTAGACAATTCTAACTGTGAAAACCCAATGTAAATAGGTTTATTATACTCAGCTCTCACTCTATTCATTTAAATTGCAATCATATTATCATGAATTATGAGAGAACTATGAAAATTAGGTCTAGCAATAAGAGCTCTAGCTCCTAATCGTTTACCTTTATTTTCCCTTTCACATACTATTTTAATGTTCTTTCTTTTATCAACGTTTTCCACAGTCTTACCATATACAGCGTTATTTAGTAAATAAAAAAAATTTTGTTCATATGTGTTTTTAGCTAATGTTCTATGATGATTATTTAAATCAATATATTTTTTCCACCAATCTGACTGATTAAATTGAAGAATTCTATGAATTTTCTTTAAAATCAAACCATGTTGAATACATTGTTGAAGGTTGCGATAATGTATAATATAATTGGTTTTATAGTTTAAATCTGTAATTAATTTTCGCTATTTCATACTTAAAATTTTTTTGTTTTCTGCACAAAAGGGAAAATCATTATGATAATCGTGTAATGTAGTTGGATATTCCAAATTCAGACTTTTCTCCTATACTATTTACATTAAAATTTTCAACATTTTCTATCCATTTAAAATTTTTATAGGGAAGGTATTGCGACATTGCATAACCATATAAATTATTTACATCTAAATATATTAGATAATTTGACTCTTTTGTAGAATCATAATCACTAATATTTTTATTATTAGCTATAGAATGTCGTTTACTACCTCTAATACCTCGCACAACGAAATTGTACATGTTAATATCTGTGAACAATCCCAGCTCTATTTCAGTTGTTTTCAACATTGCATCCCAAGATAAGCTTGGAGTAGTATAATATTGGCAAGGATCTAAATTGTAAATTTTCTTACAAACTTTACGGAAATTTTCAAATACATCACAAAGTAATAAAACGTCTACTTTTAAATATAATAAAAGATAGTCTAATAGTTTAGTACATTGAAATGTATTCCAAACTTTTTCAGCATGTTCATAATCATCTACACTACACGACTTACTAGTAAGTTTATTAAAGAAACTCGATCGGGGTGGTAGATGGTGTTTCTTCCAGACGATTAGTTTAATCTAGATAATCATACGGAAAGACACCTTTAGCTAGTTTTTCTAAACTCGATGGCATAAACCGACAAGAATCTAGAAAACCCAGTTCTATTGTCTTTTTTCCATTATCATCATTAACCAGAATTGTTTTGGATATAGATACGTATAAGAAATTATATTTATATCACCTTCAATGGATGAAAGTTCTTTAATGAACAAATGATAATCATATGATGAAAGATTGTGAAAAAATATGGGTATGAATTTTGCTATTTGATACTCTAAATTACATTTACTATGCACAGGGCCTCTATATTCTCCTGTTCAATGACAATGATCAGCTACACGGTCTTCAAGAGATAGAAATTTGTTACAAATATGACAAATGGAATCCTGGCTTTGTCTTATTTGTTGCAGAAACGTTAAGGAATTCATTGGTTTAATTATACTTAAATAATTATTATATATATCTAGACTATCTTTAACTAAATTAGTAAAGAAATGTTTTGGTGAGTCATCACCACTGTATGTTCTAAATATATCTAAACTAGTGTTAAATGAACATTTTATATAGTATATTAGTTGAATTCTGAACATTAATAGAATTGAGAATACATTCAAAATCAGCGTATACTACAAAAGGCACATCCATTTGCTTTTTTATATTCTTAAAACTTACTAAGTTCTTATCTGTAGTAGGTAATGTAGTCACAACTTTGTTACAATGTTTCTTGTGATTACGCAAAGACGTCTCAGTACGGAAATGAATCAAACAGGTATTACATATATGAATCCTATTTTCTCTCTTTGTTGTTTGTGTTCTTATAAGTCTACAATTACATAAAAAAAGTTGAATAATTTCTTATGAATATTTATTTATTTTGTTTCAATATAAAATGTTATAAATACCTTGAAAGATTTTTAATCCAAACATAGTGGAACCTATTGCCTTCTTGTAAAAGTAATAGGTTAATGTGATTAATTTTTTCTTCAGTTGTAAAGTAATATGGGCCCACTATATTATCAACATCTAAGCCAAATACATTTACACTCATATCTGGATTGTTGATTTCAAAGACCTTTATTTGATTAAGCGCTAGCGGGAAACTCAAGCTTTTGAAATTCAATACAACATTATTATTCAATGTTATAATTTCGTCTTTTATGTTTATAACATTATACGATGTACATCTATTTGAATTGAATTCACTTAGACACAATGCTGATATTATAGCCCACTTGAAACAATATTCATCCTTATTTTGTACATCGATGCACACGAATTTTCTTTGTATTGTTGATGGCAAAGGAATATATTGAGAGCCTTTAATACATTTATACTGATTAACGCTAATTTATAGACGTAAATTTTCAATTAACGCCCATCCGCTATCACGCTCCTGAAATTCACTAATTTTTTTTATAATGGCATCACATTGTTCATTATAAACATTAAGAATCTCATCTCTTGCCACAGATGTACTTAGAATAGTCATTTTAGTTTGATGAGACTTTACTTCGAAGGTGCATCAATCGTCTTCTTCTTTAATCAGCACATATTCACTAAATAGTTCCATGTCAAATTTTATGCTTTGACGTGTCTTAAGCTCAACATTTAATAATTCGATTACCTTGTCTCTAATTATATCCAAAAAGTTTTCAGATATTAAATCACCTTTGTTCTTATTTTCAATTAAGTATGTTACAATGCGATTGTTAAAAACTGATTTTATGCTCATTTGTCCTTTGCCATTTTTTCTTTTTTGTTGGTATGTTAAACAAATTGCTTGATACAATATTCTAGACAATAATGAGTTTGTGTTCTGGGAATCAATGTATTTAAACCCTAAATTGTAGGCGAGGGGAATTCGAATAAGTGGCGAGTAACCTTACATATGTCCTATTATTATCAAAAGACTTCAAAACCACAACTACTTCATTTGTTAAAAAAAACACAATTCTGCTTGTCAAAGGTCACTTACAACAGCAACAAATATTCACAACATGGATGGTGATATTGTTTTTGTAGACTTGCAAGGTTTCAAAGATAATTCAAATGACTTCATCGCAAAAGAACTAGCTGTAGTTTTCAGCAACAACGAATGCCTCAATTTTATCATAAAACCTCCTTTTGAAGAGAGAAGAAAAAATGGTTAGAAAAAATGCTTAGAAAAAATTATTCATCGAACAGTTTACAACATTGAAGACATTGGCTGCATTAATTTCAAACAAATGAAAACTAAGCATTCAATATATCTCTATTGTAGCTATCACGACTATGGTGTTTGTGCCTTAAGGAATGCAATTTTACTTGCTAAAATGAAAATGCTAACAAACTTTTAAATAAATGCTTGTAAAAATTTTAATAAATGTCTTTTTATTTCAAATAAAAACCTACATACATATTTTTTTCAGAGAACACACAAACAAACACAATGGTTCATTCATTCAAATGGTCAAGGGAATATTTGGGCACATAGAATAAACGATTATTATTTGTTTGTATGTATATGCGTAAATGAAATAAATTTGTAGATATTTATGTACGTATGAATATGTACATCTTATCACATTTCATACTGACCGACTTGCGCTGAATTCAGGAAAGCAAAAAAGCGGACTGTCATACAGACTCACCAATCGTCACACACACACAGCCTGTCTGACAGGCAGACATTCCAATCGCCACCCAGAACACAAAAACACACACACATACACTTAAACATAGCATAAATATTCATATTCTACAAAATACAGAAATCGCACCACCATCCAAATCCCCAAATAAAATCCATCGATGATCGTCATGTATAAAATAAACAAAATATCAGTTTCAATATTTATGCAATAGTAAATTTTTTTTCACAACGTCTTCAAGATCAGAATAATCAAATTATTTCCCCAGACACAAGCATTGCAAACAAAAAAGAAATAATTGAATTGCTGGACAAAATATCTTAAGTAAACAAACACCAAAATTAAAAACAAACAAAAAATAAAAGAAGAAATCTCACTCCAGCAAGAAGAAACGAACCACAAACATTAGGGCGATCCATATATAACTACAACATTTTTGAAATAGTGTAATTCCTAAAAATGCTTTTATTATTCACCAGGCGTACACAGTATAAATGGACAGACAGAAATTCCCACTCTCACATATGGACGGACAGAAGTGCCCACGCTCTCATATGGACGGACAGAAGTTCTCACGCTCACATATGGACGCACAAAAATTCCCCCGCTCACATACTGACGGACAGAAGTGCTCACGCTCACATACAGACGGACATGTATTTTCAAGGTCACATATGGACAGACAGAAGTTCCCACGCTCACATACGGACGGACATGTATTCTCAAGGTCACATATGGACAGACACAAATTCCCCCGCTCACATACAGACGGACATGTATTCTCAAGGTCACATATGGACAGACACAAATTCCCACGCCTACCCCAACATTATAAAAAAAAAACAACAAAAATGTGACCACCCCTATTAAACCGTGGGAAAAAATACACACACACACACCCAAAAAATTTAGATGAAATTTGAGAATTTTGCTGAAATTTGAGAATTTTGGCAATTAAAATTGAAAAATTTTTAATTTAATTGCCGAAATTTGAGAATTTTAATTATCCTGGCACATACAGTATCCTACTACTGATCTGCGAGGGGTTTTTTCCCACCTCCCATCCCAATTGTACATTTGCAGTACGTCGTTCGTGAAAACGCCACGGATTACTGATTTAATATCTTCTGATACGCATTTTTGCTTATAGGTGTACGTGAGCTGTAAAAGTATTATTATTTAAATATATTTATAGCCTTTATATTAAGTAAAATTTTATAGCCATTGCCTACGCGAAATCCTCAGCCCTATAACCTATCTTATACTATTTCTATTTCTGCCAATGTGTTAATTGGAAGCGTGGCAGCGACTTCGTTCATTTTTTTATCCTTTTTTCCCCCCGTCATGCGGCATACCGAGGAGTCCACTTTTCTTAGCACCACCTTACACTTCATAAGCGCATTCGTTTGGGCCATTAAGTCAGGTTTCAGCGAATGCTAAAAGAAATTTCATTAATGGCATGACAATAGTAAAATTCTTACATTTCTGTCCATCTGTTCTATTCTATTTGCTATAGCCTCCTGGTTGGAGACTATAGTCGACTGACCATTGCTCAAGATATGCTGGTTATAAGCGATGTTCTCAATTTTACTTTCAATCGCCTCAATTATTTTCTAATTGCTTTAATATAGCAATGATATCTAAAATAAGAAATAAATAAAAGATGTTAATAGGTATTCTAATAATTTTTATAATATTCGATTTATACATACCTTGATTTTGAGAAGCTGTGTACGTTGTTTTAGGAACTCGTTCCTGGCTTGGTTCACTCAACCCCACATCAAAGTCGTCGGTGCTTTTAGTATTACATTAACATGTTTTATTGATTTTATTTAAAAAAATAACTTCATTCGGAACTATAAATGTTCCACTCTAACTTATATGTTAGAAAAGGACAACAAATGCGAAATTCGCTTACGTTACCACTAGCAAAATCTTTTTCTATATACCATTTCTTTTCCTAAAAATCTTCAAAATACCGTAAATTCATTTATTCATTCCATATAAATTTGCTTCATATGTGTTAGTGAAAAAATGTTGTTTATATTAGTTTCGGTTAGTCGTTTCTTGGAGGGTATATGTACTTTTTACAAACACGAACATGTACTTAATTTAAAACCAAGATGTTTACGGATGCTTTGGTAGCTGCTGGGATAAAATTTCCTTCCTCAGCTACACTAAGCCAACTTTGAAGCAACAGAAAGGAGGAAAACGTTTAAAGTATGCATGAGCAGAACGTTTCTGATGCCGTTAAAAATACAGCCGCCATCCCAGCCGCAATAACGACCGCAGATGAAGATAATAGTGCAGTGATATTCAGTGACAACCATATAAAAAGGGATATGGACTTGTTTGTAAAGATCATTGAAAAAACTATTAGAAATGCTACCCAACAGACCATTATCAGAATTTGATCTAAGAAAATTTTCAAGATAGATTCCACACTTTAGAGGAGTTTATATGTTGGACTCTCTACCAAAACGGCCAAGGACAGTAGAATGTGGAATAATTAATTTAGATTTATCAACAGGACCAGCTACTCATTGGGTAGCATACTATAGAAACAAGGATGAAAAACATTATTTCGACAGCTTTGGAAATTTACAACCTCCTTTAGAATTAATCAAATATCTAGGTAGAAATATTGAATACAACTACAATCAATATCAAAACTTTAATACATTTAATTGTGGTCACTTGTGCTTAAAATTTCTATACAATAAATACAATTTAAAGTAAAAAACAATTTTTTTCTTTTTATTTATAGTTATTTATTTTATAATGTCCCCAGGCATAAGTATCAACATTATTTTCATGTATAAATCTCTTATCATCTAAATAACTTAATATTAGTTTACTTATATGTTGTGTATAGATTCGATGAATTTTAGATCTAAGTACATACATTCATTTATAATACAGTTTCTTCTCCAACAAACATTTTCTAAAATCGTTTATAGTTAGTTTGTTGGTTACATTTTGTTTTACTCCCTTTATTTTTTTGTTTCCTGATCTACTCTATCTATTTTTACAGAATGCATTTTAGCTCGTAAACCAATAAATTCCTTAATAATTTTCCCATTACAATCATCTTTCATCATTCCTAATACTTTTTTATTCATTAGTGGAATATTATAAGGATTTTCTTTTGAATATGCTGATGTGTCGAAATGTGTTTTGATATCATTTCTAATATCATCGTATATGTCATTTGTTCTTAGATCATATATATAAAGGAATCTGTATCCATGTAATTAAGATTATTATTTTCAAGATATTTCGTTCTCATATAATTATAATGAAACTCATACATTTTATATTTAGACAATTCTAAAACTGAAAACCCAATGTAAATAGGTTTATTATACTCAGCTCTCACTCTATTCATTTAAATTGCAATCATATTATCATGAATTATGAGAGAATTATGAAAATTAGGTCTAGCAATAAGAGCTCTAGCTCCTAATCGTTTACCTTTATTTTCCCATTCACATACTATTTTAATGTCCTTTCTTTTATCAACGTTTTCCATAGTCTTACCATATATAGCGTTGTTTACTAATTTAAAAAAATTTTATTCATATGTGTTTTTAGCTAATGTTCTATGATGATTATTTACATCAATATATTTTTTCAACCAATCTGACTGATTAAATTGAAGAATTCTATGAATTTTCTTTAAAATCAAACCATGTTGAATACATTGTTGAAGGTTGCGATAATGTATAATATAATTGGTTTTATAGTTTAAATCTGTAATTAATTTTCGCTATTTCATACTTTAAATTTTTTTGTTTTCTGCACAAAAGGGAAAATCATTATGATAGTCGTGTAATGTAGTTGGATATTCCAAATTCAGACTTTTCTCCTATACTATTTACATTAAAATTTTCAACATTTTCTATCCATTTAAAATTTTTATAGGGAAGGTATTGCGACATTGCATAACCATATAAATTATTTACATCTAAATATATTAGATAATTTGACTCTTTTGTAGAATCATAATCACTAATATATTTATTATTAGCTATAGAATGTCGTTTACTACCTCTAATACCTCGCACAACGAAATTGTACATGTTAATATCTGTGAACAATTCCAGCTTTATTTCAGTTGTTTTCAACATTGCATCCCAAGATAAGCTTGGAGTAGTATAATATTGGCAAGGATCTAAATTGTAAATTTTCTTACAAACTTTACGGAAATTTTCAAATACATCACAAAGTAATAAAACATCTACTTTTAAATATAATAAAAGATAGTCTAATAGTTTAGTACATTGAAATGTATTCCAAACTTTTTCAGCATGTTCATAATCATCTACACTACACGACTTACTAGTAAGTTTATTAAAGAAACTCGATCGGGGTGGTAGATGGTGTTTCTTCCAGACGATTAGTTGAATCTAGATAATCATACGGAAAGACACCTTTAGCTAGTTTTTCTAAACTCGATGGCATAAACCGACAAAAATCTAGAAAACCCAGTTCTATTGTCTTTTTTCCATTATCATCATTGACCAGAATTGTTTCGGATATAGATACGTATAAGGAATTATATTTATATCACCTTCAATGGATGAAAGTTCTTTAATGAACAAATGATAATCATATGATGAAAGACTGTGAAAAAAAATGGGTATGAATTTTGCTATTTGATACTCTAAATTACATTTACTATGCACAGGGCCTCTATATTCTCCTGTTAAATGACAATGATCAGCTACACGGTCTTCAAGAGATAGAAATTTTTTACAAATATGACAAATGGAATGCTGGCTTTGTCATATAAAGAAATGTTTTGGTGAGTCAGCACCACTGTATGTTCTAAATATATCTAAACTAGTGTTAAATGAACATTTTATGTAGTATATTAGTTGAATTCTGAACATTAATAGAATTGAGAATACATTCAAAATCAGCGTATACTACAAAAGGCACATCCATTTGCTTTTTTATATTCTTAAAACTTACTACGTTCTTATCTGTAGTAGGTAATGTAGTCACAACTTTGTTACAATGTTTCTTGTGATTACGTAAAGACGTCTCAGTACGGAAATGAATCAAACAGGTATTACATATAGGAATCCTATTTTCTCTCTTTGTTGTTTGTGTTCTTATAAGTCTACAATTACATAAAAAAGTTGAATAATTTCTTATGAATATTTATTTATTTTGTTTCAATATAAAATGTTATAAATACCTTAAAGATTTTTAATCCAAACCTAGTGGAACCTATTGCCTTCTTGTAAAAGTAATAGGTTAATGTGATTAATTTTTTCTTCAGTTGTAAAGTAATATGGACCCACTATATTATCACCATCTAAGCCAAATACATTTACACGCATATCTGGATTGTTGATTTCAAAGACCTTTGTTTGATTAAGCGCTAGCGGGAAACTCAAGCTTTTGAAATTCAATACAACATTATTATTCAATGTTATAATTTCGTCTTTTATGTTTATAACATTACACGATGTACATCTATTTGAATTGAATTCACTTGGACACAATGCTGATATTATAGCCCACTTGAAACAATATTCATCCTTATTTTGTACATTGATGCACACGAATTTTCTTTGTATTGTTGATGGCAAAGGAATATATTGAGAGCCTTTAATACATTTATACTGATTAACGTTAATTTCTAGACGTAAAATTTCAATTAACGCCCATCCGCTATCACGCTCCTGAAATTCACTAATTTTTTTTATAATGGCATCACATTGTTCATTATAAACATTAAGAATCTCATCTCTTGCCACAGATGTACTTAGAATAGTCATTTTAGTTTGATGAGACTTTACTTCGAAGGTGCATCAATCGTCTTCTTCTTTAATCAGCACATATTCACTAAATAATTCCATGTCAAATTTTATGCTTTGACGTGTCTTAAGCTCATCATTTAATAATTCGATTACCTTGTCTCTAATTATATCCAAAAAGTTTTCAGATATTAATTTACCTTTGTTCTTATTTTCAATTAAGTATGTTACAATGCGATTGTTAAAAACTGATTTTATGCATTTAACATCACCATTATTCACTAGCGCTATTTAGTTTATGCTCATTTGTCCTTTTATGGTAATGCCATATTGTTTTGTGAATATGTTTTCTACAGTCTTTACAATAGACATTGATTCCGTCATCTCTAACCCCTCCTGTACAGTGAAACGAAGAAGTTGTCTCTTCACGATCATGATGTAAACGGATATGTGTTCTTAGTGATGAATTTAAATTGTACACCTTTTGACAAATCTCACAAATAAAGTTTGAAATTTTTTCTTTTTGTTGCTATGTTAAACAAATTGCTTGATACAATATTCCAGACAATAATGAGCTTGTGTTCTGGGAATCAATGTATTTAAACCCTAAATTGTAGGCGAGGGGAATTCGAATAAGTGGCGAGTAACCTTACATATGTCAAGAAAAAATGGTTAGAAAAAATGGTTAGAAACAATTATTCATCGAACAATTTATAACATTGAAGACATTGGCTGCATTAATTTCAAACAAATGAAAACTAAGCATTCAATATATCTCTATTGTAGCTATCACGACTATGGTGTTTGTGCCTTAAGGAATGCAATTTTACTTACTAAAATGAAAATGCTAACAAACTTTTAAATAAATGCTTATAAAAATTGTAATAAATGTCTTTTTATTTCATATAAAAGCCTACATACATATTTTTTTCAGAGGACACACAAACAAACAAACAAACACAATGGTTCATTCATTCAAATGGTCAAGGGAATATTTGGGCACATAGAATAAACGATTATTATTTGTTTGTATGTATATGCGTAAATGAAATAAATTTGTAAATATTTATGTACATATGAATATGTACATCTTATCACATTTCATACTGACCCACTTGCGCTGAATCCAGGAAAGCAAAAAAGCGGACTGTCATACAGACTCACAAACACAGCCTGTCTGACAGGCAGACATTCCAATCGCCACCCAGAACACAAAAACACACACACACACACACTTAAACATAGCATAAATATTCATATTCTACAAAATACAGAAATCGCACCACCATCCAGATCCCCAAATAAAATCCATCGATGATCGTCATGTATAAAATAAACAAAATATCAGTTTCAATATTTATGCAATAGTAAATTTTTTTTCACAACGTCTTCAAGATCAGAATAATTAAATTATTTCCCCAGACACAAGCATTGCAAACAAAAAAGAAATAATTGAATTGCTGGACAAAATATCTTAAGTAAACACACACCAAAATTAAAAACAAACAAAAAATAAAAGAAGAAATCTCACTCCAGCAAGAAGAAACGAACCACAAACATTAGGGCCATCCATATATAACTACAACATTTTTGAAATAGTGTAATTCCTAAAAATACTTTTATTATTCACCAGGCGTACACAGTATAAATGGATAGACAGAAATTCCCACTCTCACATATGGACGGACAGAAGTGCCCACGCTCACATATGGACGGACAGAAGTTCTCACGCTCACATATGGACGCACAAAAATTCCCCCGCTCACATACTGACGGACAGAAGTGCTCACGCTCACATACAGACGGACATGTATTATATTTGAGAATTTTAATTGTCCTGGCACATACAGTATCCTACTACTCAGATCTCGCAATTTCAAATAAAATTATACGGGGTAAGTATATATATATATATATATATATATATATATATATATATATATATATATGTAAGAACCTTAACTTTATTAATTCTTAAAAATACTTTATTTATATTCCAATATATGTTTGTTCACATGCAAGCTAGTTCGATCAGTGACAAAACATGTTTAATATTCTTATAAGTACCTTAACTTAACTATAACTGCAATTGTCGCTAAACCAGTATTATATGTATTTATTATTTTGCTCATATACTTAGCGGCATTATTAATTATTAATGCAGATGCACTTAACATATGTATATAACAAAATAAGTGAAGCCAGTAACTTAAGAGTATCAAATCTTTTACCATTAAATGTATATACATATACTACAGTATCCCCTAATTAATTTTCTTTATCCACGATTTTTTTTTCTATCGTGATAAGATAATTGAAACTTCAGCAAAAAAAAAAATTATGGATAAAAATCTAATACTACATACTATGAGCGATTACATTCCTTCATATATTTTATATATATATATATATATATATATATATATATATATATGTATTTTTTTTATATTTATTCTTTGTAACATGTGTGTTTCCTATGTCTTAAATTATATTTCAAGTTTGTATCTTTATTATTACTATTAGTATTATTATTATTCAGGTTACTTTCTTCCGGTTCATTATTTACAACATTTTGTTCCTTATTATTAATACTTTTGCTTTCAGATATTTTATGAGACTCTATAGCATTATTGTAAAATTTTTGAAATGGATCTGATATTGTTGTTTTTAAGGGGTATCTACTTCACTCGATTTATTACACGGTATTATTTGGTTGGCATGTCTTTTCCAAACCTTATTTGTGTCTGTTTTTACTAAATAAATTTGTTTGCCTAAACTTTTCGATATAGTACCTTTTGTCCAAACTACTTTACCAGGAGTCGAATAATCTTTTACCATAACCCTGTTATTTGTCTGAAATATTGCTTTTTTAAAATCTTTGTGGTACTTTATTTGATTTTTTTGTGCGTTTCTCGAAAATCGATCAACATTTGCCATAGTTTTCCTCTCTACTTTCCTTTTTGGGTTTGTTAGGTCTAATCTGGTTCTAATTTTCCTTTTATTATACATAAGAAACGCTGGAGACACTCCGATGCTTGATTGTGTAGTGTTCCTGTAGTCAAACAAGAATCGACATAAAGCACTGTTGAATTCTGATAATGGCGCATCTTTTAAACTGCGTTTCAACGCATTCTTTATTATTTTCACCATATTTTCTGCTTGACCGTTTGTAGCCGGATGTCCTACTGGCGTTGTGATTTGGTTAATTCCATTAATTCTTAGAAATTCTTTAAATTTGCTTGAAACGAATGCAGTTCCATTATCCGAAACTATACACTTATGCCGTCCATATCGTTCAAAAATTTCACGTAGCGCTGATATTACTGCATCACTTGTGGTATTTGTACCCATGTCAATGCACTCCACCCATTTGCTAGTACTGTCAACCACTACCAAACACCACCGTTTTAGAAGTGGCTCGAAAAAATCTATGTGAATCCTAGACCAAATTTCTTCGCATCTCACCCAGGGAATCAATTTCTGTTGGGGTGGATTTGGACGCGTCAGCAAGCAAGCTTCACATGATCTAAGTTTTTCTTCCAAATCCTTTCCCTGACCCGGCCACCAACGGCACTCCCTAGCCATTGATTCCATTTTTATTAGCCCCATATGAGTGTCATGCAAAAAATCAACTAACTCTTTTGTCAGTTTTTGGGGTATAATAACACGATAACCCCAAAACAAACAATTTTGCTCTTCCAACAATTCATTTCTCTTGAAAAAATATGGTAATAGTTTTGAATCAAAACAAGTTCTTGGCCACCCACTTTTTATACATTTCCTAACTGTTTGTAACAATGAGTCCTTTTCAGTCTCCTCGCCAATGAGTTTAAAGTTTAAGAACTGTTTTTCATCTGGTAGCCTCTGTAAATGATTTAAATATATACTTTCTGGAAATTCTTCCACAATAGCATCGTCTTTCCTCGGATATCTGGAAAAGTAATCGGCAATATTACTTTTCGATTTTATATATATTTTCGATTTTATATGGCAAATATCATACTGATACCCCGACAATATTAACGCAATGTGTTGTAATCGACCCGAGGCCATTAAAGGTATACCCTTTTTAGGGCCAAATATGTGATGAAGCGGCTTATTGTCAGTTACTAACGTAAAGCGCCGACCATAAACATAGTGATGAAATTTTTTCACCCCGAATAAAATAGCTACCGCTTTGCGGTCTAACTGAGAATACCTTCTTTCGGTATCCGTCAAAGATCTAGAGGCAAATTCTACTGGTCTTTCTGTCCCGTTCTCATCTACTTGTGATAACACCGCGCCTACCCCCACCGGACTTGCATCAACCGTCAACCGTGTATTGAATTTTTCATTAAAATGAGCTAAACAATTGTTCGCTAGCAATAAAGTTTTTAGCTGATCAACAGCGGCGGAACAGTCCTTGTCCCAAAAAAATGTCGTGTTTGTGCGTAACAAATTGTGTAATGGATGTAGCAATGTTGCCACATCTGGTAAAAAACGCCTGTAAAAATTTACGACGCCTAAAAATGATTGAAGTTCTTTTACATTCGTGGGATTTGGAATATTCTTTATCTCAGTCAACTTCTCTGGGTTCATGTGCAATCCATGCTTATCAATTACGTGTCCTAAATATTGTATTTTTTCCGCAAAAAATACACACTTATCTGCAGATAGCTTAAAACCACTATCACTCAAAATCTTAAGAACCCGTTCTAGTCTTTCTATGTGCAACTTTCTATTAGGGGCGCTAATCAAAATGTCATCTAAGAAGACCACAACACCATCAAGCCCCGCAAAAAGAGAATCCATAATTCTCTGAAAAATTGCAGGCGCCGACGCTAACCCATAAATCAATCGGGTGTATTGAAACAATCCTTTAGACGTGGAAATAGTAGTATATTTCCTTGAGTCTTTATTCAATTCAATTTGTTGGTACGCCATACTAAGGTCTAACTTTGAAAACTCTTCCCCCCCGTGCAATTTGGAAAAAATGTCCTCTATTCGGGGAAGCGGGTATTTCTCCACCTCCAATTGTGGATTCAGGGTGACCTTATAATCCCCACATATTCTAATACCCCCATTCTTTTTCATAACGGGGACAATGGGTGTCCCCCATTCGCTATAGGTAACTGGCTGTAACACATTAATTCTTATTAAATTTTCTATTTCCATTTCTACTTTATTTTTAATTGCTACTGGTAAGGGTCTTGGTCTGAAAAACTTTGGTTCTGCGTCATCCCTAATCTTCAAAACTGCTTGACTCCCTCTAAATTTCCCTACTCTTCCATCGAAAAGGTCCTTAAATTTCTTAGTTATTTGCAGTTTGGATTCCATAGGTACGCAATAGTTCAATCTGCAAACTTCAATTTCGAACTTTTTAAGAAAATTTCGACCCACTAGCGGTGGGCCACCGTTCTTAATTACAATAAATCGAATGATCCTTGTTTTATTTTCATACTTTACTTTAACGTCGCAAGCACCCATAGCCGCTATTTTTGCACCATTATAAGCTTTCAATAAAACAATCACTTTTTTTTATCTTATGGTTTCCCAAAAACGATTTATAAAAATTTTCTGAAACATTATTTTCTGATCCCGTATCGAGTTCCATTTGAAAAATTTTGTTATTTAGTACAATCTTCACTTTTATAGGCCCATCTTTCTCACTACTTATGGAATATAAACTTACATCGCTATTATCTATAAAATTAAAATTTTTGGTGCTACACATTTTCTTCAAATGTCCCCTCTGCTTGCATTGGTTGCACTTGTAATTTTTGAACTTACAATTTTCTGATTTGTGATTGTTGTACCCACAAACTTTGCATCGCGCCGCCGTTGCTTTATCCTGCTGTTGTCGCTGCTGCTGTTGTTGTTGGTGTTTTATTTGTTGCCGTTTGTTCCGCTTGATGAAATGAAAATTTTCTTCTTTCACCTCCTGTATCACCTCATAATGATGCTTAGCGTATTCGACGTTATTGGCAATCTCAATAACTTTTTCGCAGGAACATTCCGCGGACTCTAGAAAAATCTTATCCCGGGCCGGACCGTTTCCAAATTAGCTCCAAACTCGCAAGGTACCGCTAGTGACCTGACTCGAACCGCCCATTCATTTATCGTTTCATTTGCAGCTTTTGTAGCATTATAAAACTTGAAACGCTCAGCAAACCCTGACGTAGCAGTTTTAAAATGTTTTTTCATAACTGCCAAATAAACTTCATATGTCGTCGTTGTATCTTCAACTTTCCGTAGACTTATCAAATTGGCCAACAACATATATGATGTTTCACATAATGATGTCAACATAATGGCTTTTTTCTTTGCTTCATCTTTTCTTTGCCCACTTGTTTTGGTTGTGCTCAAAAAATGGTACCTTTCCAAGAATAGCGTTTGCCATTTTATTTCTGCTACCAATAACAATAACTTTTGCTGTTTCTTAAATATTTTGTTTAATACTTTTTAGTTTATCCCATCCTCGTCGCCACTGTAAGAACTTTAACTTTATTAATTTTTAAAAATACTTTATTTACATTCCAATATATGTTTGTTCACGGGCAAGCTAGTTCGATCAGTGACAAAACATGTTTTAATATTCTTATAAGTACCTTAACTTACCTATAACTGCAATTGTCGCTAAACCAGTATTATATGTATTTATTATTTTGCTCATATACTTAGCGGCATTATTAATTATTAATGCAGATGCACTTAACATATGTATATAACAAAATAAGTGAAGCCAGTAACTTAAGAGTATCAAATCTTTTACCATTAAATGTATATACATATACTACAATAAATATATATATATATATATATATATATATATATATATATATATATGTATATTTATGTAATAATATTTATACTAATGTCTATATATTAATATCTTTTCTTTACATTCCAGATGTTTTCCAAAGTTTATCTGCGAGCCACTTCGAAAAAACATTTAAGAAGGCTATAGACCGCAGCCACAATAGGTCAAAGCAAAAAAAAAATACATTAAAAAAATGTATCTTAAAAAGTTTTTTCATAAAACTTAATATAAATAGTACATTTTAACTGTTACCTTTAATAGATTTGTTCATTAGGGTTGACTAGTTAATACTAATCTAAAATACTTATAATAACTTACGTATTTATCATTGACTATAGTTATAGTTTATTAGTTGTATGGGTTAACTATACTTAGGTAACGTTGACGTATATGATTATTAGGTATAACTAGTTAGTATTAACTAATATTTTTGTTATCACTGACTAGTTCTAGATAACCAATATTTTGGTTATGATTGACAAGTTATATAGCCTATATTTTGGTTGTCATTGACTAGTTATATATAACTAATATAGTGGTTATATATTACTAAAACTATGACTGCTAATATGCACTAGAGTGAGCAGTACAAATATATGTTTAATTTTACGGGAGAAGTTGGAGTTACGGAGAGTTAAGTTAGAGAAAGATGCAAGATCACATGTCTACAAGAGTAACTGAAACTATAACCGCTGTATCAGTCACAACTACCGGTCACATAACTAGTTATATAACCGGTAGTGTTCTTGTAAGATATGTACGAACATTAAACGTACATATATGCACAAACATTTAACGCACATATATGTACGAACAATTTTGCAGTTCCAATGCTACCCATAAGTACATATTTTGTTTATACCTCTCACAAAAAAAATATATATTCTGGATTCTTATGAATAGCGATGACGATATCCGTCCGTCTGTCCGTACGTGAAATCGGTTCTCCCAAGGCCCCAGAAGAGCTAGATTCTTCGTTCTTAGACTGATGGATTGGAAATGAACTTAACTATTGAAATTCAGAAAATACGGTTCCAGAGCTGGGAAGCTTACACATATTTCTCGACGTAAAATTATCATCTAAAACCAATTATTTTTTGTTTATAAGTAAATTTAACCTACTTCATGCTTTGGGAAGCCTCAACTGTCTATTAAAAACTAATAAATAAAAAAAAATTTCCAGGGATGGGAAATTAAATATGTCATGAAGATTTGTATTGGCAAAAAAAATTTTTATTTCGTTTTGAGGAGTGAAAATTTATTTTATTTTTTCATTCATAAAAGTAACCAAAAAGGCAACTGACGTTGTTGTTTTTACTAACTAAAACTATTTTATAACTTAGAAAGAAGAAAATTTGTACTTAAAAATATATTGAACGCCAGACGTACGTTGGTGAAGGGTATATAAGATTCGGCACAGCCACTATATTCGGCTTTTACTTGTTTGAAATTAATTGTTTTTTAAATGCTAGTGTAATGTATATATTTAGTACATGTTCTTTTGAAAGCAAATATGTTTGCTTGTTAGGCAAAAAAGCGTCTTGGTAGATTTTTTTTTAATAATTATGGTAGGAAACGAATTACTTGCGCAGCAACGTTTGGCCTTATGAGTAGAACTAAACAAACCATAATCACTCTTATTCTATTTGACGACGGCAATAGAAAAGAACGCCGTTTTTCATCTTTTGTTGTAAGTCTGTCTGTATTCTAGTTGCCGACACCAAATAGAATGAGAGTGAATGACTTAATTAACTTTATTTAGTTTTTACCCCTATTATGTTTCACAAGTTGATTTATGTGACTAAATAAAGTGTAACGTTATAGTAATCTTGTTGTGGAAATTACCAGCGCTTGATGTTTCAAACACTTTTCTTGATTCCTGGAAATATAAATTTAACCAATTTTTTTTCCCACAGAGTCTTCAAAATATAAAGAGTAGTTATAATATTGGAATACTTTTTTCAAAGGGATTTGCCCCCTTAAACTTTAACTATCTGCAATAAAATGGAATGTAGAAAATCTATTCTGATTACACCCTCAATAAGACATTTTTGGAATTTCCCAAATATTTATTGGAAATATTAATTGAATTTTTTAAGAAATTGTAGAAACTTACGTCCTTTTTACAGTTTTCATGGCTTCTTATAAAATAATTTTTTAAGTAATATCATTCGTATTGTGTCTTTCAAAGTGCATTTGTGAGTTTTAATTAAAAAAATAATTAAAAAACAGTAAACATGGAAAACAATAACATAAAAAAGCTTTGTTTTGAAAATTTCGCAACTTTCAATGAGGACAGAAAAAAATTGGTATGTCTTATTGAAACCTGCAAAAAAGAACTAAGTACATCAAATACCGTACACTCTAAACTAGCACAACCTATTAATATCCTCGTAAATACAGCAAAATTAAAACCAATACATCAAGATTATCACATGAAAACAGAACCACCTGCTATATATGAAAAACAAATGCAGCCGTATTGCAGCACTGGAAAAAAATGTTACATATTTATCATCATGTCTTTCTGAGATTTAAAATTAAGTTCGAACAATTAGCCTATGAATCTGAATTCGATTTAATATAGCAATATAAATGTTCGTTAAAAATAATCACCAAAAAAAACTAAGTAAGCTTTCCGAAGTGGTACCTGCAACACAAGTTTCTGTTGAACGTGCGTTTATTGCTATTGCTATAGTCTTGACCAAGTTAAGATCTAAGCTACGAAAGAAGTCAATTTCAAACAATTGAATTACAAAATTAAATTTTGACTTGCTTGACTGCTCATCTCTTAAGATAGAAAAAACTACATAGCAGTTTAATTTAATATATTAAATATATATATTTTTTTCTTTGTTGCTCCCAATAAATTGTATACATATTTTCATATAAAAATATAAATGGTATTGAAATAATTACTGTTGTTTTTATTTACATTTATCAGATCTTTCCGTTTCTTTTTTCTCTGGATATACTATGTAGTTGCAATAAGCAATTTGAGAAACAAACAAAAATTTCGTACATATATGTACGAAATTTTTTTTTGTTCGTACTTATATGTACTTTTTTCAAATAGGAACATGTATTTAAAATTCAGCAACACGAGAGTTTTAATATCGTACATGTTCTTTTCTTGTCGTACACAACACGAACATAATGTGTAGGAACACCAGAATCTGTTTATTGTACATGTACTTTTTTGTCACGTACGTACACGAACTTAAAATTTTGGTAATTTGAAACTGTGTGTTAGAAGTGTATTCTAATCTAAAGCTGGATTCACCCATGGTTTCAGAACGATATTGACGTTGGACAACATTTCTAGTTTTTTGAGAGTATGCTCTGAAGCGATTCACCCACTTTGCGCATTTGTTCTACCATGTGAAATAATTTTGTAAACTATGTGTGTGAGTTTTACAATTGGGCAATATCACTATTTATTTAATTTTATTTATAACAATATTCACCAGTTATATATTTTTTAATACAAAAAATGCTCCGTATTTTATTATATACACAAACAATACGAAACAAGTGTATTGTTATACATACAAAGGTATAAAACAAGTTCTGTATTTTACTATACATATGTACATATAATATGCTGTGGCATCTCAGTTCTACTTCACTTAAGAAATTAAACTTTCTAGCAGCGCAGTTGCAATGTTTCGGAACGTGAATTAAAATTAAACCAATTCAGGTTCCGAAACACGTTACTCTCTTTCGCTCTCTCTCTCTCTCTCTCTCTCTCTCTCTAAAACAGAAACGTCTACCTACATATAAAAAAAAAAAACATGTTTCCGAACGTGAAATTCGTTCTGAAACCATGGGTGAATCCAGCTTAACAGTACATGTTCTTTTTATGGTCGTGTTCAAAATATAACAAAGTACATGTACGACTGTGTTTAACACCAACAAAAATTTGGAAACACAAAAATATTATGAAAATAAAAGTATGTTTTGGTTGCTTTGAGCTGTGTTCGTTTACATTTATGTATAGGAGTTTAGTACGGTGTGAGTACTTTTCTGAATTTCGTATATGTCTAAGAAAATACACATACAATATGTATAGTTAGATCAAAATTTCACTTCAATATTATGTATTTAGCAATTTTTTTATGTATAAGTATACTTTTTAACACAAATTTCTTCGATTTGTTATGTTGATTTCAGTCTCTTCCCTATTTTGCACTCACTGAGTATTTAAAGTGGGAATAGTTTTTCACGGGATATCCACGATACAATTTTCCACTTCGCTTGGAATAAAAAGATCACGTGAACGAAAATTCCACTTGCTATTCACGATATGGGTGGTTAATTTTTCACGAGAGCTTGGAGTTTAAGATTATACCAAATATAGTGATCTAAACAGCGGAATTGTTCATCGCTTGGTAATTAGAAACTATTCAATTCAAAGTATTTCTAGTTACACCGTTAACATTTTTTTGTTTTAGACCAGGGATGACCCCTATTAATGTAGTGCATTGTGCAGTGCTAAGAGGATAGTTCAGAATATATATAGTTTTGTTGTAACAATTTTTAATTTACCGGTGCAATGTCTGCTACATAATTTTCATGACAGCGTGGAGTTGAACTCGTAACCTTAAGTATCGTAATCTTGTGTTCACTACAATCAAATAGTTTTTTAATCGCGGATTACATGAGTTTTCTAATGATATACTTCATCAGTGTAACTTAGTTTTCATTAGAGTGTTGCTTAAGATACAGCGCAGGAAACTTTTTCTTTTCGTTGAGCTTGTGTGTGAATTACGAAAATTCCGAATTGTATTTTCCTGTTTGGAGTTCACCATTTTAATGGTCTTTTATTTCATCTACCATGAATTTTCCACTTTTATCAGAACACAACCACGAGGCGTATTAAACGTTAACGTATCTTTTTGATCTAGCTGCAGTACAATGGCTACAGCTAACATAGCACTATGATCATTTGCGAATATAAAACAATTTTCAGCATTTCCATAGAATTATAGAAAGATTCAAGGCAGATTTAACAGGTACTCTCACTAGTACAACAATCTACAACACTAACAACCACACGTATTTTGTTGGTAGAATATTACATGGTAATGTCAAAATCTTATGACTTTTGCATGAAAAAAAACGTGGCTGAATATATGTCAATTCAATGCTTTTTGTTCATGAAGGCAGATTAATTATTTTATTTTGCAATTTATTAAAGCCAGAACGTGCTAAAACGTGGAATTTGTAATGGAGATGATTTCCTTAACCAAGGTAACATATAATACCTTCGAAATTTTAGCTTTTATGTAAAATATGTACATATAACAGATATTATTAATACTATGGGGGAGCAGACGCCATTGCATTTGGAGATTGCCGAATGTCCAGCCGATGAGTACAACAAATTGTGTTAAGAGTTTGTAAAGGATATTACTGATTTGGACTTTGAGTATTTATGGTAATTATTAATTCTATAAATTGAAATATATTATATGCTGAAATGTTTCTTATAGGTACCTCATCTCAGTTATAATAGCTATGAATGGCGTGCGTAACGTTTATGGCTAGCAGTGGACGAGCTTAGAATGAAATTGAAATTGGGTAAACACGAGTAGATGCTATTGGTGAAAACTATTAAATTGCAAAAGTGCGTCAGGGACAAATACGTTACCTGGTTGCAGCAATAAATACATCAAATGAAGCAAACTTTTTGTTATGAAGCACATACTTTTTATTCAATTCTAATCTAATTTAACTATTTGGCTATATATTTACAAAACATTTTGTTTTTGAATAAATTTAAGAACTAAAACTAATAATTTACAAAACAAAAGTTCAGTCAATGCGTTGGAAGCTGAACTTGAAATTCAAAGGGCGCTATTGGCAAACATAAAAGTAGCTGTTGCTAATAAAACGGAGCAAGAAAAATATATAGATCCCTGGATAAGCTAAACCAGCAAAATAAAAAACATTTTCAAGAAATGGAAAGAATGAAATTGAAGAAATGCGGTGTCACAATGCGTTCATGTAGAAGCTGAGAATTAAAGAAGTTGAGTACAAATTAGAAAAAAAAAAAAATAGACTATACATTCAAATGCAAGATTTTACTCGGTAGGGAAAGTATACAAACCTTATTGTTTTTTATGCCCCTTTTACGGTTCTCCACTTTTGTGGCAGTTTGGTCATCTTTGGTGACTTCGCATTGCCGTTCTCAACCAAACTGCCAGTTGGCTATTCAGTTGGGTATTTCTTTTTTCATGGTATTGCCGTTCTCAAATTTGTAAAAGTTTGGTTGTAAAAAACGTTGAATACACACAACTGCTTAATTGTAGTTGTGTCATTATCAGTTAGAGTGAATTTTTTTTTAAAGCGGAGAAAATTGAAATGAAAATGGAGAGATAGTAAGTATCATTATTTGTACTAAATTTTTCGCAATTGTTAAACACTTATTAGTTTGAAAATAACAACGAAAGCGCGATTTTAACGTCTTGTCCAGATTATGGAGAGGAATCCGGAAATTGCTCGCGGAAAACCGAAGTTTGGTGCAACGAAAAATACGTGCAAGGAGTTATGGGAATGTATGTTATGTAGAATTAAATAGTTTGGGACCAAAGTCAAGAACTTGTCAAGAATGGCAACGTGTAAGTGTGTCAATAAAATAATATTGAACAATTATAATGTTCTTAATATAAATACTAATTTTGCACAGGTTTGGATCCACTATAAGCAAGCATCAATAAAAAACTAGCAAACAGTAAAAGTAACACTCAAGCGACAGGGGGAGGCCCATCGCAAGAAATCTTATTAAATAGCTTTGAGGATACTGTTTCAAAACTCTTTTCTTTGCAAGAGCAAGTGGCACCATCTGGCTATGTTTTTGGCGTTGAGAACACAGCAGCATCAACTGACAATTCTACTGAATCAGTTGAACAAATAATACAACCAGAATATCTACCAACAGCTACTAGAAGAAGAAATCAGGTACAAGAAATCGAGCATCTTGAGTTATTAAGGAAACAGAATGAAATTCAGCAAACAATAAAAAAAAAAATTAGAAAAAACAGCTACAGAAACTACGAGATAAAAAAAAAGATGCTTGAAATTAAGAAAAAAAAATTGCATTGTTGGCACGAGAAGCAAATGAGGTTAGTGATCTCCACAATCTTAAGGTCGAGTGCGAGAAATTAATAAAAGAAAAACTGAAGAATGAATCGAACAATTAATAGTTTATAAGCATGTATATAGATAAATTTCATTTTATTTTCTTATATATTAAAATTCACAAGAAGTGGTATTATTATTATTATTTTTTTTTTTGAATTACAAGTTCTTGAGTATATGTACAGAATTCTTTTTTTTTTAACCTTTTGAGGCTGAATTAACAAATTGTTTCAGAATAAATCAAATATTTTGTAACGTTTAAGATGATTGCATAATATTATTTCTAATACTAATTCCAACTTCTGTATCTTCCATATTTGTATTTGTGTTAAAGGATTGCACAGTAGCATCTTCAGTTTCATTTATTATATCTTGTTCTGGAATTTCACCCTGAAAATGAAGGCTCATATTGTGCAAAGCACAGCAAACGTTTACAATTTGTGTTGATTTTTCAGGTGAATAATGTAAACCTCTAGCAGAAAGGAGACATCGAAAACTGCTTTTTAAAACTCCAATCGTGCGCTCAACGATATTGGGAGCCTTGACGTGTACAGTATTATATCGCGCATGCGAAGAACCGGCATCTGTCATACGAAATGGTGTCATTAAGTAGGAACGGAGTGGATATCCTGCATCACCTAAAATAATATATCAAATAAAGTTTTCTTTCAAAAAAAATCATATAATTTGCCTAATATCCATGTATATTGTTGAACATTTGTTTGCAAATGAGTATTTAAATCACTAAAATTAAAAATTAGTGAGGCTGTCGTAGTCTTTTCAATTTAGGTAAAGATGTTGCATGTGACAACATCTTGTTGATGCATTTTTTTCTTCTTGGATCATACGTATTGTTATCCATTTGCTGCATATTCGGCGCTCTATAATGTCAATCACTTCTTTCAAAACTGGGGACATTGAGCTACTCCAATATTGAAGTTGTTTCCAGAACATTTTTGGTAGCTCCCGTCAGCGAAAAATCTAAGAGCAGCAAATAACTTTAATATAGGAGGAAAAGCCATCACGCGAACAGGTGCTTTGAAGTGATCTTTGATATCGTCCAGCAAAAAACAAAACGCTTCCTTGTTTAGTCGGAAATAACTTATAAATCTATAAATATAAAGCTAGAATTTTTCTTCTTATGCGTAGCACATCTATGCAAGATTTTTCGTTTTCCTCGTCATAAAATAAATCGACACTAATATCCATTCTATATAAATTTTTTATTTCAACAACAGTAAAAAAAACAATTATTTTCTTTAAATTTCACTTGTCAAACGTGACATTTAAAGTTGCCAGTTCGATATTTTATGTTGGCAACTTTATGACGAACTCAACTAAAAACAGTTGTGTATCGCAATAGCTAAAATCAGTTTGGTTGTGCACAAGTTGGGTTTACTCTCACACGACCAAACTGAGTTGAGTCGAGAACCGCAATAGGGGCATTCATTTGTTTTTCTACTAAAGCAGTCCACTTAGAGGCCACATCTGACTTATCAACGGAACCATTTTTGGCTGCTTTTCATCGTTTCATTGCTAGACGTGGTTGTCCTCATATTATATTTTCTGATAATGGTACAAATTTTGTTGGCGCCTCTAGAGATATTGAAAGGGACTTTCGTAGATTTTTGTCTGAATGTAAAGATCGAATGTGTTCTACTTTTGGACTACAAGGTCTTACGTGGCGTTTTATTCCCGCTGGTGCACCTCGTCGTTTTTTAGTAGGCCGTCCAACATTGGCTCCGCCGGAACCAACTATTTTGGAAACTCATGATAGCATTTTAAATAGATATCGTAAAATTAAGGCATTCTCTCAAGATTTCTGTCGACGATGGAAAGAAGAATATTTGCAAATTTACATAAACGCTATAAATGGAAGTTTCCTGAAAGGAACATACAGATAGATGACTTAGTTGCTGTTCATCATGAACAGCTTTCTCCTGCTTCGTGGAAATTAGGTAGGGTAATAAAAACATATTCAGGAACTGATTCCCATATTCGCGTCGCGGACATACGTACTGCAAACGGCATTGTGAAGCGACCAATCACCAAACTGGTCATTTTGACCAACTAAAAATATAAAATTTATTAACTTCGATTGTTTCGTAGCAATATGGACTCATTATCGTTATTGATGAAAGAGACCCCAGTGGCAATGGAAGTGGCCCCTCCGACGGTATTTCCATCGGGCAGCATTCCCTCTTCATTGGGTGCGCATGCAGCAGACTGACATTGTTGAAGTGGTTTCAGACATCGAAAAGCCCAATACGCCTGCTGCTAGGCGGCCTAAAGCCTGTAGTCTCTGCAAAAAACCGCATCCTCTGGCAGCTTGCTTCCGTTTCAGGCGGCTGGTCCATGAAAAGAAATTGAGGCATTTATTGATTTGGACTCATTGTTCAAAATGCTTGGCCAGCAATCATAAGCCCAAAGACTGCGGCAGCGTGCGGAAATGTAGCAAATGTCAGGGCGATCATCACACGTTAATACACTTCCCAAAGCCGACTGAAAAAAGCTCCCCGAAACCAAAGGGCAAGCTCCCCCTAAAGAAGAAAAAGGTCTCAGCGAAGCCTGCGCTGCTGAGAGCGGGTCCGGCTAATATAGCGTCGTTGCCACTCCGCCAGGTGCTTTCATTCTCCCCGACGGTGCAGGTGGGCGATTAGCTTGTCGCTAAATTGAAGCTGCCAGCTCCAGATAGCTACTGCCGCTTACGCATACGCTCTATTTACGATGCCGCAAAGCATATTTCGTTTAGCGCTAAAGTGCAGCGAATGCATGGCATAAGGACGCCACGGGAAAGTGTAGCAGAGGCGGTAAAGGATAGATTTCCGTGGTTAAAATTGGCTGACCCTACCTTCTATCATTCTGGGCAGGTGGCATTGGTTTTAGGCCCGGAATTGAGCGGGCAATATCTTCGCTTCGCCGGGTTCACCCTTAGTACAATATACCATTTTTAGTTGGGTGATCTCCGCTGCGTCGCCAATCTAATATATCGAATGTATTCTAGAATGTCTATTAATTATTTTTCCTAAATACATGATATACATATACACATATCTATTTTTTATTGAATAACTTTGTTTTAGGCAAGGTAGCCGGAAATGTTTAAGCCAAAACGTTTGACTTCAATAATTTATTCCTTAATTTGGTCATATTGACGTACTTCAATAATTAGTATTTTTGCCAGGGTCCACATATACTCCCTTTTTAAACCATTCTTGATTTTTCGGAGTATTCCTTGGATTCTGACTAGTAAAATATCTAACGGTTTGGTTTTACTCGTTTGTTAGGTCATTTGCTGTATTTTTTATGTATAATATTTTACTTTTACAACCATAAAAAAATTATAAGAGGTAAAAATAAAGAAACATATCTTGAATTAGAAAACATTGATAACAATTGCTTTTCATTTAACTTCCTTGTTTACACTCAAACACAATAAGACAAAATTACCAAATTATGAAATAAAACTATAGAAATCAAATGTTATGGCTTAAGCATTGCCGACCACCTTGCAATAACGAAGTTATATAACAAAAAGAGATATGTATATATCATATATTTAAAAAAAAAAATTATTGTACATTCTAAGATACAAAATAAAACAAAATTTAGTCACACACTTATTCTCGCTTTCCAGAAATTCGTCCTTTAAAGAATTTTCATGTTAAAATTTTAATAAAGCCCAATTTTTTTTATGAAAAATCTAAATGTTAAGGGTCTTGACTGTTGGACGTTATAGTGGACCACAAGAGCTTCAAAATAAAACAAAATTTAGTCGCCCACATGTTCCCGTTTTCCAGAATAAATTTCCTTTAGAGAATTTCCATGTGTGAAATTTAATTAGAGTACAAGTTTTTTTTATTTAAAATCCAAATATTAAGGGTTTTGATTATTTTACGTTATAGAGAATCATAAGAGCTACAAAACAAAACAAAATTTTAGTCGCCCACATATTCCTGTTTTCCCAGGATCCTGGCTTATCTTTTCTAGAATCTTAAAATCTTTGTACACAAAATATCACAGCTTATCGGCATAGCTACACCCAACTATTAATTTATTATCAAAGCTAAGGACCTAGTTAGATGTTCTTTTAATTGTTTCCAAGGTTTATCCAAAAGTGTGGCCATTCTTCCATTTGGAAAATAAACACTCAGATTTTTCATGCTTAACAGCGCTCGTTAACAGGTTATCAGATGTCTGTTAACGTGCCTGGTTTGTGTCTAGGGTTATAAATTTCGAAATTTAACTTCACACGGGTTGATTACCATAGGCATTAGCAAAGCTAATAAAAAGGGAGAGTTTTTGTTTAATTGCACCTGGGTAAATTTTTACCTGTACCCAAAGCGAGTAAGGTATAGTTTTCTCTTTGAAAGGTTTTTTCTTATTTTACTGCTGCACTAGGAGGCGTGCGTGTGTGTGTTGTACTGGATTCTTTTCTATGTTCACGACACGTAATATCTGGGGTGTTTATCTCTCTCACGCCACTTGAGTTTGAGCTAGCCAAATATTTCTCAATTTCTGCCATATTTATTTTGTATTTTCAGCTGTGGTACAGCCATCCCTAAGTAAGGGCACAAAGCGCAACCTAGTTTAGTGCTTAGCTTTTACGCTTACCTGCCATTCCTAAATTAGAGCAATAACTTTGTGAAACAGCAATTACTACTCACTTTGATTAATAAAAAACTAAAATTGAAAGCAGCTAAAGTTACATTACTTATCAAATTTTTAAAATATGTGTGAGCATTATTGACACATTAACAAAATAAACAAGACAGCTCCACTTCTTTACGCGCTGTCAAAATCGGATTTTTCAATAGCAAAGCATTGCCGCCGCGTTATTTTGGTATGCTCCACACAAAATATATGGACATGAGAACTTTTGAGAGTTAAAAAACGCTTGACGCTTTTGTTTAGGGATGGCAGTTAGACGTGCGAATAATTTAATAAATTATTAAAGTCGCTGGCCAACGATCTAATGCTTTCATTTAATGAAAAATTCATCATATATTTTCGTAAAAATAAGAAATTTGTTAAGCAATCACTAAGAATTTTTTGTTAGAAAGAATCTGTTTGTAATCGCTCATTTTCGAATTTCGTTGCGAAATTTTTAAAAGTTTAGCAAATTTTTTTTTTTACAAATTTAACTCCCAAGCCTATTATAAACAGATTATCTTGTATTACTATATATAAGTGTTGCAGTACTTTTAAGTAAATTCTCATGCAGCTTAACGATTAGCTTGTAACACATGTGTTTAAGCCAAAGCGTTTGATTTCTATAGTTTTATTTCTTAATTTGGTCATGTCTTATTGCAATAATTAGTACTTTGTCAGGGTCCGAATCTGCTCCTTTTTTAAATCAATTCTCCGTGTGTTCGGTCATCTGTTGTATTTTTTATGTACAATACTTTACTAGTTTGTGAGCCTTTAAGAAAGTGACACTTACTGTGAAACCCATACAAGAATTTACAAAAGGAAAAAATAAATAAACATATCTTGAATTAGAAAACATTAATAACAATATCTTTTTTATTTCACTTCCTTCTCTACACGCAAACATTTGGTCCATTCGAGTGCGATATTGGAGGATAAATTTACTATTTCAAAAGGTGCTAGCTAATCTTCTGTCTTTCTTCACCAATCCGAAAAGTCATTTCATCACTCCATTTATATTTCACTGAAAAATAAAACGTGAACGTATCTTGTTCACTCAAAAAGTGAAAAATTTTAAATATGTATAAAAAAAAACTGAAAAGAAAAAGAGGGAAACAGTTGTTGATGTTTTCATACATAGTGTTGATCGCCTTGCAATAAGAATTATTACAACGCACATATATATGTGTTGAAAACTCCATCTGGTTTTCAATTATCCCTAAAATAATTGTTACGTTTGCTTCGATTTATTTTCGTGATCAACATATCGTGTACTAATAAAATCTATCGTGCGTATTCGGTATGTGGACGGACGGAATCATAGAATAATTTAATATATATAGATCAGACTCTTGTCTTGGAAACAATGGCCTTTGTATTACCAAGCATTTCTGGTCCAGTGCTATCGTTTTTAATTGTTCCAAGTATTCGTAATAAGTTTTCAATTGAAAAACCTAAAATAATTGTGTGCACAACATTTGAAATACTTTACAAGCAAAATACATGTTTTCGGAACAATGGCGATTTTTGTTTACATATTTCATGGTGCTACCACATGTACGCGGCACGCGGCTGCGGGCGGCAGTCAGCTGTTTAATTGTTCGCTTAGAGTTTTTTGTGGTAGGCTAATCAACGCGGCTTTTTTATACACGGTATGGAATGTCAAAATATTTGTTTACGGAAAATTTGTAAGGAAATTGTGTTTTATAAAAATTAAAAATGGATGTAGAAATGGAAGAGAATATTTTTTTGTTTTTATGGATTTTTCAAATGTATATCCTGCTAAATAAAATAAAAAATAAAAGTGTGGGTGCGTGATCTCTATTTGCAAAGAGATTCGTGCGGGTTTTTTGCAAATACTTTCGAGAACTTGAAAACAAAAGACAGGGAACAGTTTCAAATTGCTACTAGACTGAAGCCGGAAGTGTCTGATGCCCTTTTGAACATGCTTCGAGACAAACTAGAAAAATGTTCACTAAGAAAGTCAACTAGCCCAGATTGCAGACTGTTACTTACACTCATGTAAGTTGCTTCATTTGCTTATAGTTTTATTATTGATTATAACTATTGTTATTTAGCACAAGGAGTCAGTAGACAATACCTTTCTATGATATTTAAGATGTCTGTGGACATGTGAACTAATATGGACAGAACTAAGTAGCATTTATCTATCTACACCCAATCAGCATGAATGCGAAAAAATTGCTGATGATTTTGAAAATATGTGGAACCTTCCAAATTGTATTGGATCGATAGATGGAAAACACATTGCAATTACATGTCCACCGCATTCGGAATCTAATTTTTATAATTATAAATGTTAGTATTGTATTATAGCAGACCTTGGCTGACTATACTTTCTAAATTGCTTACATTATACATAAATTTAAACATAAATAATTTCTATTACAGCTTTTTATAGTGTCATCCTACTCGCAACTTGTGATGCAAATTACACTTTTACTGCCGTTGATATTGGGTCGTATAGCAGCCAAAGCGATGGCGGAGTATTGTCGTTTTCTGAAATGGGAAAAGGATTACTTAGAGGTTCATTAGATGTACCACCACCAAGTATGTTACCAAACAGCAACACAACATTTAACTATTATTTCGTTGGAGATGCTGCCTTTCCCTTGGGTCCCAACCTTATGTACCACCAGGATCTCTTCTAGATGAAGTCAAGGAAAATTTTAATAAAAGATTTTCAAGGGCGCGAAGAGTAATTGAGAATGCATTTGGGATTCTCACGGCAAGAACACTGAACATGTCCCCAGAATCAGCAGAAAAGGTAATAAAAGCTGCAGTAGTTCTCCACAACTTATCTTACTGCCGCCTGAGTATGTTGCCCATGAAGTTGATAACGTTTTTGTAAAAGGACTATGGAGAAATGAAATCACTTCATAACCACATGTTAAGGGTTTGACTTCAAATAACTGCCCTCGATCAGCATTTGTCGCAAGAGATTTATTGAGAGACTACTTGTGGGAAACAAAATATAGACTTTTTTGTGTTTTTCTTTATTTAATATATATATATATATATATATATATATATATATATATATATATAAGATATATATATATATATATATATATATATATATGTATATATATATATATAATATATATATATATATATATATATATATATATTCAAGAAAACATATATACAAATCACTTCAAACAACTCAAAGTATTTCTTTTTTCTTGATTCAGAGAAATAAACCATTTCAGCAGGAAAAAGCTCACAGCATGTAATTTTATTAAAAAAGAGTGGTCAGAATTATGGGATTTTTGGACCATACCTTACCATACATAAGTGTTATGTAGTTTTTTTTTTTTTTTTGCCAAAAAGATAATATAAATAAATTTGTTTAAAGTGTAGGATATATTTTATATACATATATTTCATGTTATTCTAATCTAAGATCTTGAACATTTTCATTATTATGCAGTTTCCTCACATAATTAAATACATAATTCATTATATTTAATTGCATAATGTCCACATGCTCCTGCGAAATGTTTTCGAACTTCTGTTCTAGCATTTTATAAAAAGGTAAATTTTTTAATTTAATATTAAGTAGTTTATTGTTTTTGTTTTTTTTTAGGAAATTGTAATTCCCTGAAGATTACCAACAGAGTTGGTCGAAATATCGGAGAAATAAATATATATTAAAAGAAAAATTTTAGTATTATTTTATTATATAAAAAAGACCTCAAGACGAAAAGGACATCACAAACAAAACAAATTTATTGAAAAAGGTCTACAACAAAACATATTCATAAAAAGGTTAATTTCTGTTTGTTTGCGTTTGTTGTCGGCTTTCTTTAGTATAATGTGTAAATTGTGTTATAAGATCACACATTTTTTTTGTAAGTGGATCTTCAGATTCACGCTCACTTTTGCTTTTTCTGGACGTTGATGGTGTACTGGATGAGTCTTCACTTGGGGCAAATTGCAAAGACTCATTCATAGACTGCGAACTTTCTTCAATGTGGGAAACGAATTCATCCAACACAATTTCCACTGGGGCTACACTTGATGTTGTTCTGCAATTTTTATAAGAATAAATTCATATTAATAAAAAATCACAAATGTTTTACTTCAAAAGTTGACTTACTTCCGTGGTTGAATATGGTCATTCAAGAATTCCAGATGGCTCATCAAACTCCACGATGATTCCGGAACCGTAATTCCATTGCCAGAGACCAGCTTTTTCTGGTTGAGTTTTACGTACCGGTTCCTTATATTCTTACATCTTGTTTGGTAAGCAGCTTCTAAGGATTTCAATTTGCAGAAATTTTAAAACATTGGAACAAGGAGAATTTCGATATACAAAAACTTACCACTTGCATTCATGGCAGCGCTTATCTCTGCCCAAGCCTCAGCTATTTTATATTTGTTTCGGTAGTCGACCGAAGCTTTTTCATATAAATTTTTATATTTCTTTACCTCCGCAACTAATTTTTCGTCTTCGTCTTGCTTTAGCTGTCAAATTCCGCGCGGCAATGACAAAAAGTAGAACAAAGTTTTACTTTGCAGCGCGGCGTATTTTTTAATGCTGCCAAGATCTAATTATATCCTCACATATTTTTTTATATGAACATTTTTGTAAACAAAGTAAGATCTTACGCACTGGTAATACTACTGCCGCCCGCAGCCGCGTGCCGCGTACATTGGCCTCCTACCTTAAGTCTGACTGAAAAACTGAAAGCGTATGTAAACACAACTTAAGTTTATGGAAAAATTAACTAATTTTGTACTCAAATAAGAAGTCAAAAACTGAGGGTTAATACAACACATACAGCAGGCAAAAAAGTTTTCGGTTTCACCAGTTGTAAAATTAAATGCATGTTTACGTTTCTTCGCCGAAGGTGGCTACCAAACTGAAGTTAGTAAAGACTGTGACGTCTCGATAGCTCAGTCGACATTTTGTAAAGTGCTAGCAGAAGTGGTTGATGTCTTTCTAAATCATCTCTGAACGGCATGGATAAAAGTACCAGTATCGACGGACGAAAAAAGAAAAATCGCGTTGGAATTTTACAGGAAATATAAAATTCAATGTGTTGTCGGTTGCATTGATGGGACTCATGTCCAAATTGTAGCTCCAGATAACAATTTTTATAACCGCAAGGGAAAGTTTAGCTTAAATGTGCTGTTGGTAAGTACATAGCTTGTTTCATATCAATTAGCACTTAAATAAAACTAGTAATAAAAATATCATATATTCTATCTAGCTTTGTGATCACGAGTTGAAAATTCACAAGCGACTTAAGAATCCACTTTGAGCAGAAATACCTGCAAGGTGACAACAGCTTTTGGCTGGTAGGTAAACTATTTTCTGATCAAATGTATACCAAATATTGATACATATTTGTTTTTTACAAATAGGAGATGCGGGTTATCCTCTAGAGCCATGGCTGTTAACCCCACACCGGGTTACCGAAGATGGTTCCCCGGAAATGAAATTTAATGAAGCACACTCAAAATGACTTTTTAATAAGTCAAAGTTTAGCGTTTAATACACATTTTTAATTTTTTTTATATCTCTTGTGAAAACTGAAATAATTACAAATCTAAACATTTTTTTCAAATATTATACTTCTCCAGCTCTAACCTTGTACTTATCGTTATTTAAACAAGAACATTTAAAAATTTTTGTTTTTGAAATTAAATGTTAATGTATTTTTATTTTAACAGTAACTTAAAAAAAAACGAAATCATATTTCTATTCAATGCACATTTAAAAACTTAAATAACTAATAAATAAAGAGATTTTGGTTTAAAGTTTTGTATATACAAAAAATAACAATTCAGTCTTTGATAATATTCTTGTTTTTTCGTTCGGCTATAGGCCAGGTTTTTAACAATCAATAAACACTAAATATTTTTTGATTATTTAATCATTATTTAATGTTATTTTTCCCAATATTTCGAACAGCTTCGCTATTCATCTTCAGGGGAACACTGTTGGGTACAAAACAATATATGATAAACATTAAAATTAATTTTTGATTATTTCTAATAAATTTACAATTACATACATGTAAATTAAAAATTAAATAAAATTATATTGAATTAACATATTTTCAATATGTCGATCGTCTGTAGTCCTTAGCTGCGAAAACTGATTTGTTTATGTTGTTTCTTGTGTTTGTTTATCACACTTCTGTAAATTTGAGCACATTTCTCTGTGTCTTGTTTATAGTTAAGTCTTTTCTCTGCAGGAACGTCAATTATGTGTAACATCTCTAAAGTAAATCTCCTGGAATAATGGTTTTCTTATTGTAATATTTTTACATTATCGTTTCATTTTTCCATTTCTTGAAAATGTTGTTTATTTTGCTGGTTTAGCTTATCCAGGGATCTGTATATTTTCCTTGCGGTCATTTCCTGCTCCTTTTGATTAGCAACAGCTACTTTTATATTTGCCAACAGCTCCCTTTGAATTTCAAGTTCAGCTTCCAACACATTGACTGAACTTTTGGTTTCACTTTTTTGCTCCTCTATCTCTTGGCAAATTATTTTCTTCACATGGGGTGGCACTGATATTTGAGAGTATTTTAAGGGTGTTGTTTCTTTATTTTCTTCCTAGCCCTCTAATATGTCAGGTAAATAATTAAAGAAACAAAATCCATTACTGGTGGTACTGACACTGATTTATGTGGAGAGCTGAAAACCTATAGGTTTTACTGGCAGACCTTCCACAGAAGCTTTCATCCCTATTAAGTTGTATATTGCTTCTTCTGTGGGAGAAAAATTCTGTTCCTTGCATGGACCGCCTCCAGTGCATTTCTTGTCCCTCAAGTTTTGCGCAGCTTTTTGACGTACATACTGTTTTTGATCAGCCCACACCTGCATACACCGACACAAAGTTTAAAAAGCCGGTCTGATTACTAAATAAACTAACGCACTTGATTGGAGGACCCAATGCATTAAGTTCAATCTCAGCTTTGCTCCAAAACTGGCCGAGTACCTCCTTGTCTCCTATAAATAATCCACATGCAATTTCTGGATCGGCTTCTATTAATGTCAACAAATGTTGAATTTGTTGCTTATTTGTGCTTTTTGATATTCCAAGAATAAATTTTAGTTATTTTATTTATTTTTCAATAATAATACTTACATTTTCTATATATAATACAGGTTAGTGAAAAATACTATATTATAACTTTTAAATCCAAGAACTATGCAAAATATCGTTGTACTTTACTTCCTTTACCTGTTCACCTAACGAAATGCTATCATCACGCATATGAAAGGTTGGTAGTATTACAACCTTGGGTACCTGCGGTAAATTGAAAATAAAATCTAAATTTTATATCCGATTCTTATGCTTTACACCTTTTTTTATTTCTTAGATCTATAACTATTCGATAAAGGTGCAAAGTGTTGAATATTAGCTTTAAATTTTTTTTAATTTCATTTTTAATCTGAAAAAAATTAAGCATTTTTCACGAAAAATTTTTTTCTCGATTAATATCTGAATATTTCCAAAACGACAAGAGATAACGAAAAACTGCATGTCACTAAAATAAAAACAATTTTGTTACACATCTTCTGGTGTTTTACTTTTTAAAATCGGATGACTCGTTCCCGAGTTGGGGTGAAATATGTCTACGTACCTGGATAATTTAGGGGCAAAAATTGCCACGCCTATAAAAAAATATCTGGACCTGATGGAAAAAAACCGAAAACGGATTTGAGTTTAGCGCATCAAAATCCATATAGTCCACATAGTTTTATTCAAAGGCGGATTTGGCTGCTGAGCAGTGTTATCAGGTATATGCAAAGCGAATTTATTACAACAAAGCAATTTTTTTGTGTGAACACAATGTCAAAAACAAGGCGAATTAATTCGCTTTTCTCACATAAAATGAATTTTTTATGTAAATAAAACTATCTTTATTCACTGTTGTGTTTTAAAATATAAAATGATAATGTAAGTATTAATTGTAGTAAAATATATGAAATAAAATAAAACAAACTTTATATTTAAGTAGCCGCAGATGTGTTGTGGGTTGCCAAGAAGCTCAGAAGCTCATTAAGTTCCCGAAGAATCCGGAAAAATAAGTGTGTGATAGATATAAGCATCATCCGGAAATTTATGAGTGGCAGGTAATGTTTTTGTTTTGTTTCTTTGATTCTTCACCTTGATCAAAACAATTTATTTTTTATATTCTTTACTGCTTCAGCAAACAAGGTAGTTCGTGAAAGTATACCAGCTACCGGTGGTACAAATCCACATCGTTTTCGTCCTGTCACAGTACCTTTACATGAAATTCGTAGCTATCAAAAGAGTAGTGAATTGTTGATTCGCAAATTGCCCTTCCAACATTTGGTGCGTGAAAGTGCTCAATATTTAAAACTGAATAGCGATTCCACAGCACTGTGATGGTGCTTCAGAAAGACAGCGAAGCTTTTTGTTGGTCTCTTCCTAAATACCAATTTCTTTTTATACATATTATATATATAATTATTAATATATATATATATATATATATATATATATATAAATATATATAATATGTATATATATATATGTATATATATATATATATATATATATATATATATATATATATATATATATAATATGGATATACATATATGTATATATAAATCAAAGTAATAAAACGATGAGCGCGCTCAGCTCATTAATGTAAAAACCACTCAAGAAACCAGTTGTTTTTAATGTAGTTGATTTGATACGCGACATGGCAACCGTGACATTCAACTACACATATGTACATATTTACAAGTGTCCGTAGAAAAAACTCTAAATAAAACTAAACACATATAATTTAAAGTAATTCGAAAATAAAAATGTGTGCAGAAAAATAAATGGAAATGGTTACAGTGAAAAATTAAAACCTCAAAATTTCAAAATTAAAAAATCAAAATTTCAGTGCAATTAAAACAAAAACTAAAGTTGAAATACATATGTACGCATATATAAAAATTATGAGACAAAAAAAACCTAATGTAAAATGTTAAAGATTTAATTTAAAAAATTTAACAAACAAGCTAAAATGGAAAAAACGCATAGATACAAAGGAAAAGATAAATCTATTGCAAAGAAGATATAGTTTTAAGGTTGGAAGAAATTAATAAAAAATAATATTTTGTAAGTGGTGCAAAAATTATAAAACTGGAAGCAAAAAATTTAATACAGAATGCTATGTATGATTTGGAAACTGAAAAAGAAAAAGCAAAAAGAGAAACCTAAGTGGCGTGCCTGTTTTAAATTGAAAGAGGAAATACTTACATAAGTTGAAATCAAATATAAAACAAGTTATTTTGTTCGTGAAAAATTTTAAAATAATTAATGCTAAAATAAAATAAAAATAAAATAAAAAAACAACAACACCAAAATTGTGAATACAAAAGCGCTTTTAAAACAAACAACAATAACAATGTTGCTTAACAAAAACTGCAAACAGCCATTTTGAAAAAAAAGAACCAAAAACTTTTTTTAAATAAGAAGTGCTGTAAAAAATTTAAAAACGATCGGAAAAAAAAACAAGTTCCTTAACGGTACATAGATCGAGACAATGTTATACATAAAAGCAAAATATTTTGATACAACAACTAAAAGAAAAAATTGAGAGCAAAGGTAGCAAATCCGATAAAGAAAAATTTTAAACTTACACTGGTGGCTAAAATTAAAGTAACAAAATCTTGGTTATGAAGTTACTATATGTATATTATGAAGCCCATTACAAAGAAAATTAAAAACGAAAAATAAGCTAGTGAAAACTAAATACCTATTTAAATAAAACTAAAACTATTAACAATTATTCTGATCAAAAATGGCGTACATTATAACCTAAACAATAAAAACAATTTCTTACATTTATACGAAAATATTTCACAAAAAATTAAAAATAACTTAAAACAAGAACTAAAGTAAGAAAACGGTGAAAAAAAGACAGCAGTTATATTGAAAAATAAATGCGAAACAAAATTTAAACTAACTAATACACAACTGTACCCAAAAAGAACTGACATTTTAAAATTGGAAAAATCTACTCAAAAAGCAAAAAAAAAATTAATAAGAAACAAATACGGGAAACAATAGTAATTATGCATAGATATATGAAATTCCAATTACAAAAAATAACTTGAGAATTTCAGAGCTGAAGAAGGAAGAAAATCTGAAAAAATGGTAAGAGAAAAACAAACCAACATACAAAAAAGACATCACAACAAAATCAACTTAATACACAAATATGTATATCTCCAAACACTGCAATTATACACATTAAACAGAAGGAAGCGAACGAGAAACGTGACAATTATTTCACATACATATTATTACATACATACATAATATATATTTACTATTTATTTTACGATATTCTTTTTCTTATTTATGTACACATATAATTGTCACATATACTTATATAATTAAATTAAATAATTTAATTTCCACTTACATTGTTAAACTTATAAAATTCAAACTACTTTAGTAAAATAATATTAAAGTATTATACTTATGTGTATAACTACATGCAAAAACAAAAACAAACAAAATAATAATAAAACTTTGCATATGTTTACTGCTTATACATATGCATATTTACAATAACAAAATTGTTCATAAAATCGTATAGAATATTCATAAAATTTGGTTTTGTTTTTACATACATATATGTCTTTATACGTACGAATTTAAAAATATTTATATAAAAATAAAATTAAAAAAAATTTTTTAAGTAAATTTCTGCAAACACACAAAAAAATATAACTGAAAACAATGCTTAATTTCGGGAATTTTTAATGAAATTAATAATAGAATGTGTCTATTATAAGAAGAAATGAATCTAAAAGCAAAAGAAAAATGTACAAATGCCAACTTACTAACCAATGTCATTTGATTTTAATAAATTTAAGGAATTGCTTAATAAATTTTATAATATAAATAAAATAATTCTGCAAAGCAGACCTTTAATAAGAAATTCAGGAAAAATCAATGAATACATACAGCTTTTAATAGAACACTACAATTCAATTTTAATTTATACAGAAACTAATTTGAATCATTTGTCACAGGAAAATAAACATAACATTTTTTTTCAAAATTAATAATTGTAGAGATATATTGACAAAGTGCTTTGAAAAACTTAATCGTACTATAAAAATACCAGAAAAATTCAATTTGCTTATGCGTATGGATAAAAAAATTATGTTAGAGGGTAAAACCGAAGATTTGGTAATAAATGCTTCAGAGGGTAATTTAGAAACAGGAAAAATGGCAACTATTGAACAGAAAAAATCTTATATTACTATGTGTGCGGCGATGATTCGGGAAAACTATGATGGAAATCCGTTAACGTTTCAATAATTTTTAGACAGGATTGACCAAATTGAAGATCTTACAGAACCAAAATTACAGACTTTTTTAAAAAATTTCGTTGAATCCAAACTTGAATCAAAGGCTCGCGAGACATTACCTGACACTATTTCCACAATAGATGGCATTAAGATTGCTTTGAAAAACGGAATTAAACCTGAAAACTCTAAGGTTGTTGCAGGTAAGATTGCAGCCCTTAGTGTTAGCAATAACAATTTTAAAGACTTTGCAAAGCAGGCTGAAGATCTTGCTTGCTACAAGGTATCACAAAAAGCAAGGCCCCCGAAATGGCAATAGAACAAACAGTTAATGTTTGCCGCTTAAATGCGAAATCCATCTTAGTTAAGTCTATACTATCATCTTCAGTATTTAAGGATCCTAAAGAAGTTATTGCAAAATTGCTAATTGAACAAACAAATGAATTAAAGGAACAACAAGTTCTAGCAATTCAAAGTCATAACAAACATAGGAAATACGATTTTAGATCTCGTAATAACGATTTTCGAGCAAATAACTTTAATCAATTTCGTAATGGAACCAATAATTTTCGTAATAATGGATTTCAAGACAATAACTTCAATAATATTCGTTACAATTCTTGCCGAGCTAATCATCGTGGAAATTTTCATCATAACAATTACTCCAGACCAAACAATCATTTTAACAATAGCGAACAGTTTCATAATAATCCTCGTAGTAATCAGGCAGACGATAATTTGAACAGTAACATGCAGTATCATAACAATAATAGAAGATATCACGGAAACAATTCCTCACGTAATAGCAGCAACCCAGGGACTTCTGCCAGATATTTAAACGCAGATGCCCCTCAACAATCGATGTTGGGGGAAGCGGAAAACTAAAACAAAACAAATATACTTTTCAATCAAATGTTTCAATACAACAATCTATTAAAAAGTCTGCTTATAGCTTAAATCCTAATTACGCTGATTTTATAAAAATTAATTCTGCTGATACGAATCAGCTTGGTCTAAATCCCAACACAATTTTAAATCAAAATGAGATTATAAATATTACTGGCATTAAAACCGATGCATTATGCACGTTAGGGACTATTTGTACGAATTTGTTCATTCCAAATTATTTAGTTCAACAGGTTTTTCACGTTGTCAATGACGATTTTAATACCCCAGCTGATGGCATTCTAGGCAAAACTTTCTTAAGGACAATACGAATATATGACTAACGATTTCTACACGAAGTGAAAAATGTCAGATTCCTATACTAAGCGGAACTAAAAATTTTACTTGTATTTTACCACCAAGGTGCGAAGCATTTAAAGTGTTTAACCTTTGTGATGTTCGAGAGCCAATTTTTGTCGATTCGCAAGAAATTTTAGAAGGAGTTTTTATAGGAAAGGGAATTATAAATTCTAAAAATCCAGTTTTACGTCTTGTTAACACAACTGATAAACTTCAATGCATAAAAAATGACAGTGTCAGAATGGAAAAACTGCAAAATTTTTATATATATTCAATCAATGAAAATACAATTAATAGTGAACGTGTCGATAAGCTTAAAGGTATACTTAAAACTCAAATGCCAGAAGATATGCACTATGACTTAATGCCATTATGCGAATACTATGCGGACATTTTTACCTTAAAAGATGACAAAATGACAACAAAACAACATTTACGAACAGAAATTTAGACTAATCGATTCATCTCCGGTTTACGTAAAAAATTATAGATTTGCGCATACTCAAAAAGAGGAAATAGACAGGCAAGTTCAGAACCTATTAGCCCATTAATTCTCGTACCAAAAAAAAAAAAAAAAAACACAGACAACCAGAAATCGTACAGAATGTGTGTAGATTATCGCGCAGTGAATAAAAAGCTTATTGCAGATAAGTTCCCCTTACCTCGCATTGACGATATTTTAGACAATTTAGGCAGAGCAAAATATTTTTCAGTCGTAGATTTATTTACCGGATTTCACCAAATTCCTTTACATCAAGAATCACGGGACATAACCGCATTCAGTACCGATAAAGGATCTTTTCGGTGGAAGGTTTTACCTTTTTGTTTGAATGTAGCACCAAACTCATTTTCGCGAATGATGTCGATTGCATTCTCTGGTCTCATGCCAAACAAAGCTTTCTTGTATGTCGATGACATAATTATAATTGGTTGTAGTAAGCAGCATCACTTGAATAATTTGAAAGACGTTTTTGACATTCTTAGAAAATACAATTTAAAAGTAAACCCCTTCAAGGGCAATTTTTTTGGATTTGAAGTTACCTCTTTGGGTTATAAGTGCACGGCAAATGGTCTTTAACCGGATGAAACAAAGATAAACGCAATTTAAAACTATACGATACCGACTGATAAGGACGCAGTTAGACGCTTTGTAGCATTTGCTAACTATTACAGACGCTTTATTCCAAATTTCGCTATTTTAGCTGCACCTTCAATTTATATGACTCGGAAAAACGTGACTTTTGAATGGAACGAACAATGTCAAAATGCATTTAATGAATTAAAAACCGCTTTATTATCACTTAACATTTTGCAATACCCAGACTTTACAAAATCTTTTTTAATAAAAGTTGACGCATCTAAACTGGTATGTGGAGCTATACTAAGTAAAGACTTCAAAAGCAACGATTTACCAGTCTATTACGGTTCAAAATCATTAAACTTGTCGGAACAGAACAATCCTATTATTGAGCTGGAGCTTCTTGCCATTCACTTTGCCATAACACACTTTAGACCTTATGTATATGCAACCGAATTCATCGTAAGATCCGACCATCGACCACTAGTTTACCTTTTTAACATTAAAGATCCATCTTCTAAATTAACACGTATAAGGCTCGAACTTTCAGAATATAACTTTACAGTCGAATATATTAAAGGAAAGTAAAACGTAGGAGCGGATGCACTATCCAGGATTTCGATAAACGACTAAAAAAATAAAAATGCCCAAATATTGGCAGTAACGCGTGCAATGTCAAAACAACAACATAACAGTAAAATCAAAGACTATAGATTTATAAAGATGTTGCACTGCCATACATTCTCCATCATTTTTGTGCCCATATAAATTTTCTTGGTGGATTTAGCCGCTAAATCCACTTGTGTATAACAACTGAGAGAATTGAAATCAATGGAGAGTAAGAGCACAAAAATTTAATAAATTCTCAGCAAAAAGAATTCATACGTATAAAGTTTATACAACAGTGGTTTTGTATTTGTATCAACATTGTTAAGTATGCTTCCCAACAAACACGAATGCTTGATTTGAAATCAGGGGGCAAATTACAGCACTCGTTATCGAATGAAATTGCGAAATATTTCAATAGTTTATATGGAGATATTTTAAAATTTCGAATCGTATCGAATGCCGTAATTCACCCCCAGTACTAATAAGTAATTAAGGAAATCAAGCATCATATGTTAATGGTATAAAGAAACAGTTTACTTCAAAATTTTGTCGTAGTGTTTGCTGGGGTTTTCATATGCATAAGTTGATATGAGAAAATATTGGATGCGAAACCAATAAGATTAGCTTCGTTACCGCAGCGAACGCATATACATTTTGTTATTGTAAAAATTAAGGTAGGTTTATTCTCATCGACTTTTAGACACTTTACTAATACTGAATTATTAGGTATATATTGGTCTTAGATATATTTAGATCATTTACGCATGTTGAATTTAATAGTAGCATACCACTTAATACAAATAAAATACAATGGGTTTTCCAATACATTAATGATTTCTACACTTGATTAAAATAGATGTTTTGCTATAAGTTTCTATAGGTATATGATAATTTTGTATATTGAAGATCTATACAGTAGTTTCGCGGTTTAACGAACCATCGTTTTTACGAACACCGCATTTAACGAACACTTGCATTTTTTTTTTATATTGAGTACCTTATACAGCGAACAAAAAATATTTTTTGTATTCAGTTTAACGAAAAAATAAAACAAAAAATTTTATATTAAAATAAACAAATTAAAATTTTGGTAGAACAACAGTAGCAAAAACCATCGAGAGTAAAAACAAATGTACCGTTATATGAATTTTTCTTTTTTGTTTTTATTATAGCTTTGAATGCAATATTTTGTGCAAAAATTATTTTTTAATAAAATAAATTATTAAAACTATACTTCTTTTTAACAAATGTTAACAAGCGCGGACGTTTAAAATAAGTACAGCATATAACGAACTTTTCAGTTTAACGAACCGGCCTGACAATATAAAGGTTCGTTAAACCGCGAAACTACTGTATTAAGAATGCGCTAAAAATACGTAATTGGCAATACATTTTATTTACCGTTATTTTACTTCAGCACTTGTATTAATATTTTGTAACTTATGAAGCTTATCATAGAAAATTTAAGTATCAAAGTTGAAGTGATAGCCATAATATATGTGCATACATAGTGTTTGAAAACAATTAAAAATAGTTTAAAACTTTATTCTATAATGAGCAACCAATCAGAAAAACAAGCTAAATCCAACAATGTTATCAAGGAAAAAATAGCGAGTAAAGCAGGCAACAAATGTGCTTTGCCCCATTGTGGTATATCAAAAAGAAGCTCTTCTGACATAAAACTCTTTCGTTTTCCATATTCAAACACAACATTATTTGAAGAATGGTTAAAAAAGTGCAATTTTGATAAACAGTTTGTGGAAACAGCTCCTTTATTATTTTTGTGTCATAATCACTTCTCAGCAGAATGCATTGGGAAAAAATATTTAAAAAAAGGTGCTGTGCCAAGCTTGTATTTAACTGATGGTGGCGAGTCCCAAATTGTTTGTAAGAATGAGGATATTGATAATTCGGTTCTTAGAAGTCCTTCCCGTAAGCGTAAGAGATCACAGTCACCGCCGTCATTTTGTAATAATTGCATGAAAAGCGCAAAAAATTAAGAATTTTATAGAAAAAAGTACTCCAGCTTGTTTAAAAAACTTAAAATTTCAGCACAGCAAAATCATAATTTGAAAATCAAATATGAACGGATGAGAAAAACGTTAAAGCAATTAGAAAGAAAGCTAAAAATGCCACAGTCTTTTCAAAGCGAAATAGAACAACTAAATATTAGTCATAACGAAAAAATTTTTGTAAAAATCCTAACAAAACAGACGCACGTTGGGATGATTGTGAAAGAAAATTTGCTCAAAGTATATATTACAGGTCAACCTCTACGTACTTGTTTCTACGTGACATTTTAAAATTGAACCTTCCAAGTCCATCGTCTTTAAGTAGGTGGAGTGATATAAAAAATTTGCAACCGGGCAGCAATAAGTGCATATATAATGTGCTTCAAGCAACAGTTAGCAAGATGAAACCTGTTGAAAGAGAGTGTGTTTTACTATTTGATGAAGTATCCATCAGAAGAAATTTGAGTTACAATGATTGTGCTGATGTTATAGATGGAGTTGTTGATCTTGGCTACGAGCGAATGAATGAAATGGGTTCACAAATTTGCGTTTTTATGATAAGGGGAATTGTGGAAAATTGGAAGTTTGTACTAAACTACTTCGTTACTGCAACTTCTGTAAAAGGAGATATATTAAAAAAACTTTTATCATTAAATTTGGATTTATTGACTCAAATGGGATTAAATGTACGTGCAATATCATGTGACCAAGGTCCTAACAACAGAAAATGTTACGACTTATTAGGAGCGTCTCCGGAAAAGCCTTATTTTATACATAACAACTGTAAAATTTATTTGTTATACGATGTACCCCATATTTTTAAATCCATACGTAATAGTCTTATCAAAAATGATTTTAAAACACCTGATGGAATTGCACGATTTGATGTCATTAGAGAAGTTTTTGAATTAGAGCATGGAAAAGTCACAAAAATTACCAAATTAACAATGTGCCATATATACCAGACAAATTTTCAAAAGATGCGTGTGGGCCTAGCTGTTCAGACTTTAAGCCATTCTGTTGCAGCTGCAATTGAATCCATAAATGAAAATCACCAATTTACAAGAACTTCATCAGAAATAGCCTGTTCTACCTGCTCATTTGTAAAAAAACTCAATAGCTACTTCGACTGCTTAAATAGTAAAAATTTTAGTGATCCCAACCCACTGAAGCGCGGTTTAAAGCATAACAATAAAACTTGGCAAGTACTACAAGAGCTAGTTACACACATGCAACAAATTGAGTACGTCGGTAACAAAATATATTCCATCAATGCACTTGTCCAAACCACCAGGGGGATATTGTGAGGAAATGTTGCAAGAGAATTCTAACTTGATTACCATTTTAACAAGCCGCTTCAACCAAGACCCTTTAGAAAACGTCTTTTCATATGTACGCGCCAAAGGTGGCCATTGTAAAAACCCTTCTGTTTACGAATTCAACATAGCAATTACTAAACTTTTATCTTTAAAAATAATCCAATTTAGTGCGTCAAAAAATTGTGCAGAAGATGACGCAATATACTTGCCAGTTGACTTTCAAACCGTTTTAGAAGGTAATGACAGTATATCACTTAATGATCCCACCCCCTCGGTAGATGTCGTAGATATATACAACGAAAATAATGAATATTTTGATGAAAGTGCTGACAGCTTTAACTCTGAGAATGTGTCGATAGAGCTTACTTCAAGTAGATATTTCATTGGCTATATAGCGAAAAGAATATCTTGCATTAAATGTCGAATGGATATAATTAAACCTTCCCAAATTTTAACATGCCCATCAGAAATGTATATTCATACGAAAAACTTTGAAAATGAATCAGATTTTGGAAGTTTATGTTCACCCTCTGACTTATTTTTCGAAGTATCTAAAATTCACATAAAAGTGTTCGAAAAGGTATTTCTCGAGAACAGAGCAATAAAAAATATTAAACAAGTTATTATGGAACAGTGCGTAACATGTACTAAAGATACCATTTATTCGTTCTGGTTTGACGAGAAAAATGATTGTTACAACCACAGAATAGAAGTTCTAAATTTGCTTATACTTATATTACTAAGAAAACATTCCTCTTGGGAGACGTACAAGTACAAACCATCCAATGCTGAAAAAGTTAAAATATTAAAACACTAACATGTACCTAATATGAAGTAAAAATTTTTATATAATACCTACATATGTATTTCTTTGATATTATTGGATTTTATTTTATATAATGTAAGTAGTGAAACACTGATATATACGTACATACGTATATGTGTATACCTACCTACTATTAAAAAGAGGATTATGAGTTCGGTGTGAATATACATATTTCGATTCATACAAAAACAAAATTGATATATTTGTCCTACAATAATAAAAGTAGTCGTGTTGTTCTTCAATAGAGCTTGTTCATATAAATACATGGCACGTATGTAGAATATATTCAAATGTTTTTAAAAATATGTAGGCAAAAAAAAACCAAAAAACAAAAACAAAGTAAATACATACACACATAGCAAGCATAACAAAGTATGAATTTGTGTTTGAGTCTCAAACTTTGAGAATATTAATTGTTTCTTTGTTGGATTTGCTCAGAGAACTGAGAGTAATATTTCTTCTCCCTTGTTACTTATCCCCCTCATCTGTTAGAATTTTACAATTTTTGTTCTTTGAAATCTTCAAGTGCAACATCTTTATAAATCTATAGTCTTTGGTAAAATCGTCCTAAGCCCTTCTTCAAAAAATAAAAACTTAGAATTAAAAATCTATGATAAATTTTCTCACGAATTTAACAAAAATATAGCAAAAATTAGAACTCAAATTATTGATGAAAGCAATAGTAAGTTGCGAATAAATATTTATAAAAAATTTAGAAAACATGTATCGGCAGATTTGGATTTTGTTAACGAAACAAGTTGTTTAGACTATATGGTTTCGAGGCTAGAAACTGAAGACAACAAAATACAGATATACAGAGCAGAATGGCCTAAAAATTATCTATTTTTTACAATTTGTTCAATACAGAAATTAAAAGACCATGGTACCAAATTATTAAAAACTCTAGAAATTATACTTACGGATCCAATTCTGACAATAACAGAAGAAAACGCAAAACAAAAATTATTAGAAATTTATCATAACGACCCTATTCTAGAAGGACATTGCTGTCAGAAAAAACTTTATGCGAAGATTAGGACAAAATATTATTGGAAAAAAATTACCAAAGACGTAGCAAAATTTGTTAGGAATTGCACAAAGTGTAAGCTTAGTAAAGTTAAACCTGGGAATGTAAAGCAACTAGTACTAACACCCACACCCACAAAAGCTTTTGACATCGTTGTTTTAGACACAATAGGACCATTACCGCAATCCAATTTTGGAAATAAATATGCATTGACGTTAATGTGTGACCTTTCCAAATATTTAGTAACTATGGCTATACCAAACAAATCTGCTAAAGCTGTTGCTCTTGCGATTTTTGAAAATTTTATTCTTGTGTATGGGAAAATGAAAACTATAAAATCCGATCTAGGTATAGAATTTAAAAACGAAATTATGATAGAACTTGGCAAGTTTTTACAAATCGAGATAAATTTTTCAACCAGCTACCATTACCAAACATTAGGCACAGTTGAACGGAATCATAGAGTTTTCAACGAATATATTCGAGCATATATCAGTGAGAACATATCTGATTGGGATACCTACCTGAAGTATTTTACTTTTTACCATAGTACCACACCAAACACTGTCTTTGATAATAAATTCACGCCTTTCGAATTGGTTTTTGGCAAAACTGACACAATGCTGAATGAATCAAACTCTGATCTAGAACCAATATACAATATTGAGAATTATAGCAATGAAATAAAATACAGATTGCAAAAAACCAACATATTGGCAAAAACACTAATTGAAAAGCACAAGACAAGAAACACAACATTTTTTGATAAACATGCAAAACCTGCGACACTGCAAATTAAAGATACCGTCTTATTACAAAAAGAACCATATGACAAATTTCAAAGTATTTATAATGGCCCGTACATTGTAAAAATCATAGAGGGCGTTAACGTAACAATTTATAACGAAGTAACTAAAAAGGAAAAAACGGTACATAAGAACAGAGTATGAAAAACATAAGCTAAATTATTTTTTTATTCTCTATTTTTTTATAAACCATATAGTTATACGTAAATAGAAAAAAATAAAATTTGTCAATAATCAGCTTAGTACTAATTTACTAACACTTTCATTATTCACATACGCAATAAAATATCAACTGAAAATTTTTATTAAAAAAAATTAAAAAAAAAGGAAGGGCATGGAATCCCATTCAAATTGAATCTAATTTTTACATAAAAATATATTAACAATCTCCTTTAATATATTCGACTGTAAAGTTATATTCTGAAAGTTCGAGCCTTATACGTTGTCTTCAGTTTCTAGCCTCGAAACCATATAGTCTAAACAACTTGTTTCGTTAACAAAATCCAAATCTGCCGATACATGTTTTCTAAATTTTTTATAAATATTTATTCGCAACTTACTATTGCTTTCATCAATAATTTGAGTTCTAATTTTTGCTATATTTTTGTTAAATTCGTGAGAAAATTTATCATAGATTTTTAATTCTAAGTTTTTATTTTTTGAAGAAGGGCTTAGGACGATTTTACCAAAGACTATAGATTTATAAAGATGTTGCACTTGAAGATTTCAAAGAACAAAAATTGTAAAATTCTAACAGATGAGGGGGATAAGTAACAAGGGAGAAGAAATATTACTCTCAGTTCTCTGAGCAAATCCAACAAAGAAACAATTAATATTCTCAAAGTTTGAGACTCAAACACAAATTCATACTTTGTTATGCTTGCTATGTGTGTATGTATTTACTTTGTTTTTGTTTTTTGGTTTTTTTTTGCCTACATATTTTTAAAAACATTTGAATATATTCTACATGCGTGCCATGTATTTATATGAACAAGCTCTATTGAAGAACAACACGACTACTTTTATTATTGTAGGACAAATATATCAATTTTGTTTTTGTATGAATCGAAATATGTATATTCACACCGAACTCATAATCCTCTTTTTAATAGTAGGTAGGTATACACATATACGTATGTACGTATATATCAGTGTTTCACTACTTACATTATATAAAATAAAATCCAATAATATCAAAGAAATACATATGTAGGTATTATATAAAAATTTTTACTTCATATTAGGTACATGTTAGTGTTTTAATATTTTAACTTTTTCAGCATTGGATGGTTTGTACTTGTACGTCTCCCAAGAGGAATGTTTTCTTAGTAATATAAGTATAAGCAAATTTAGAACTTCTATTCTGTGGTTGTAACAATCATTTTTCTCGTCAAACCAGAACGAATAAATGGTATCTTTAGTACATGTTACGCACTGTTCCATAATAACTTGTTTAATATTTTTTATTGCTCTGTTCTCGAGAAATACCTTTTCGAACACTTTTATGTGAATTTTAGATACTTCGAAAAATAAGTCAGAGGGTGAACATAAACTTCCAAAATCTGATTCATTTTCAAAGTTTTTCGTATGAATATACATTTCTGATGGGCATGTTAAAATTTGGGAAGGTTTAATTATATCCATTCGACATTTAATGCAAGATATTCTTTTCGCTATATAGCCAATGAAATATCTACTTGAAGTAAGCTCTATCGACACATTCTCAGAGTTAAAGCTGTCAGCACTTTCATCAAAATATTCATTATTTTCGTTGTATATATCTACGACATCTACCGAGGGGGTGGGATCATTAAGCGATATACTGTCATTACCTTCTAAAACGGTTTGAAAGTCAACTGGCAAGTATATTGCGTCATCTTCTGCACAATTTTTTGACGCACTAAATTGGATTATTTTTAAAGATAAAAGTTTAGTAATTGCTATGTTGAATTCGTAAACAGAAGGGTTTTTACAATGGCCACCTTTGGCGCGTACATATGAAAAGACGTTTTCTAAAGGGTCTTGGTTGAAGCGGCTTGTTAAAATGGTAATCAAGTTAGAATTCTCTTGCAACATTTCCTCACAATATCCCCCTGGTGGTTTGGACAAGTCCATTGATGGAATATATTTTGTTACCGACGTACTCAATTTGTTGCATGTGTGTAACTAGCTCTTGTAGTACTTGCCAAGTTTTATTGTTATGCTTTAAACCGCGCTTCAGTGGGTTGGGATCACTAAAATTTTTACTATTTAAGCAGTCGAAGTAGCTATTGAGTTTTTTTACAAATGAGCAGGTAGAACAGGCTATTTCTGATGAAGTTCTTGTAAATTGGTGATTTTCATTTATGGATTCAATTGCAGCTGCAACAGAATGGCTTAAAGTCTGAACAGCTAGGCCCACACGCATCTTTTGAAAATTTGTCTGGTATATATGGCACATTGTTAATTTGGTAATTTTTGTGACTTTTCCATGCTCTAATTCAAAAACTTCTCTAATGACATCAAATCGTGCAATTCCATCAGGTGTTTTAAAATCATTTTTGATAAGACTATTACGTATGGATTTAAAAATATGGGGTACATCGTATAACAAATAAATTTTACAGTTGTTATGTATAAAATAAGGCTTTTCCGGAGACGCTCCTAATAAGTCGTAACATTTTCTGTTGTTAGGACCTTGGTCACATGATATTGCACGTACATTTAATCCCATTTGAGTCAATAAATCCAAATTTAATGATAAAAGTTTTTTTAATATATCTCCTTTTACAGAAGTTGCAGTAACGAAGTAGTTTAGTACAAACTTCCAATTTTCCACAATTCCCCTTATCATAAAAACGCAAATTTGTGAACCCATTTCATTCATTCGCTCGTAGCCAAGATCAACAACTCCATCTATAACATCAGCACAATCATTGTAACTCAAATTTCTTCTGATGGATACTTCATCAAATAGTAAAACACACTCTCTTTCAACAGGTTTCATCTTGCTAACTGTTGCTTGAAGCACATTATATATGCACTTATTGCTGCCCGGTTGCAAATTTTTTATATCACTCCACCTACTTAAAGACGATGGACTTGGAAGGTTCAATTTTAAAATGTCACGTAGAAACAAGTACGTAGAGGTTGACCTGTAATATATACTTTGAGCAAATTTTCTTTCACAATCATCCCAACGTGCGTCTGTTTTGTTAGGATTTTTACAAAAATTTTTTCGTTATGACTAATATTTAGTTGTTCTATTTCGCTTTGAAAAGACTGTGGCATTTTTAGCTTTCTTTCTAATTGCTTTAACGTTTTTCTCATCCGTTCATATTTGATTTTCAAATTATGATTTTGCTGTGCTGAAATTTTAAGTTTTTTAAACAAGCTGGAGTACTTTTTTCTATAAAATTCTTAATTTTTTGCGCTTTTCATGCAATTATTACAAAATGACGGCGGTGACTGTGATCTCTTACGCTTACGGGAAGGACTTCTAAGAACCGAATTATCAATATCCTCATTCTTACAAACAATTTGGGACTCGCCACCATCAGTTAAATACAAGCTTGGCACAGCACCTTTTTTTAAATATTTTTTCCCAATGCATTCTGCTGAGAAGTGATTATGACACAAAAATAATAAAGGAGCTGTTTCCACAAACTGTTTATCAAAATTGCACTTTTTTAACCATTCTTCAAATAATGTTGTGTTTGAATATGGAAAACGAAAGAGTTTTATGTCAGAAGAGCTTCTTTTTGATATACCACAATGGGGCAAAGCACATTTGTTGCCTGCTTTACTCGCTATTTTTTCCTTGATAACATTGTTGGATTTAGCTTGTTTTTCTGATTGGTTGCTCATTATAGAATAAAGTTTTAAACTATTTTTAATTGTTTTCAAACACTATGTATGCACATATATTATGGCTATCACTTCAACTTTGATACTTAAATTTTCTATGATAAGCTTCATAAGTTACAAAATATTAATACAAGTGCTGAAGTAAAATAACGGTAAATAAAATGTATTGCCAATTACGTATTTTTAGCGCATTCTTAATACAGTAGTTTCGCGGTTTAACGAACCTTTATATTGTCAGGCCGGTTCGTTAAACTGAAAAGTTCGTTATATGCTGTACTTATTTTAAACGTCCGCGCTTGTTAACATTTGTTAAAAAGAAGTATAGTTTTAATAATTTATTTTATTAAAAAATAATTTTTGCACAAAATATTGCATTCAAAGCTATAATAAAAACAAAAAAGAAAAATTCATATAACGGTACATTTGTTTTTACTCTCGATGGTTTTTGCTACTGTTGTTCTACCAAAATTTTAATTTGTTTATTTTAATATAAAATTTTTTGTTTTATTTTTTCGTTAAACTGAATACAAAAAATATTTTTTGTTCGCTGTATAAGGTACTCAATATAAAAAAAAAATTCAAGTGTTCGTTAAATGCGGTGTTCGTAAAAACGATGGTTCGTTAAACCGCGAAACTACTGTATAGATCTTCAATATACAAAATTATCATATACCTATAGAAACTTATAGCAAAACATCTATTTTAATCAAGTGTAGAAATCATTAATGTATTGGAAAACCCATTGTATTTTATTTGTATTAAGTGGTATGCTACTATTAAATTCAACATGCGTAAATGATCTAAATATATCTAAGACCAATATATACCTAATAATTCAGTATTAGTAAAGTGTCTAAAAGTCGATGAGAATAAACCTACCTTAATTTTTACAATAACAAAATGTATATGCGTTCGCTGCGGTAACGAAGCTAATCTTATTGGTTTCGCATCCAATATTTTCTCATATCAACTTATGCATATGAAAACCCCAGCAAACACTACGACAAAATTTTGAAGTAAACTGTTTCTTTATACCATTAACATATGATGCTTGATTTCCTTAATTACTTATTAGTACTGGGGGTGAATTACGGCATTCGATACGATTCGAAATTTTAAAATATCTCCATATAAACTATTGAAATATTTCGCAATTTCGTTCGATAACGAGTGCTGTAATTTGCCCCCTGATTTCAAATCAAGCATTCGTGTTTGTTGGGAAGCATACTTAACAATGTTGATACAAATACAAAACCACTGTTGTATAAACTTTATACGTATGAATTCTTTTTGCTGAGAATTTATTAAATTTTTGTGCTCTTACTCTCCATTGATTTCAATTCTCTCAGTTGTTATACACAAGTGGATTTAGCGGCTAAATCCACCAAGAAAATTTATATGGGCACAAAAATGATGGAGAATGTATGGCAGTGCAACATCTTTATAAATCTATAGTCTTTGATTTTACTGTTATGTTGTTGTTTTGACATTGCACGCGTTACTGCCAATATTTGGGCATTTTTATTTTTTTAGTCGTTTATCGAAATCCTGGATAGTGCATCCGCTCCTACGTTTTACTTTCCTTTAATATATTCGACTGTAAAGTTATATTCTGAAAGTTCGAGCCTTATACGTGTTAATTTAGAAGATGGATCTTTAATGTTAAAAAGGTAAACTAGTGGTCGATGGTCGGATCTTACGATGAATTCGGTTGCATATACATAAGGTCTAAAGTGTGTTATGGCAAAGTGAATGGCAAGAAGCTCCAGCTCAATAATAGGATTGTTCTGTTCCGACAAGTTTAATGATTTTGAACCGTAATAGACTGGTAAATCGTTGCTTTTGAAGTCTTTACTTAGTATAGCTCCACATACCAGTTTAGATGCGTCAACTTTTATTAAAAAAGATTTTGTAAAGTCTGGGTATTGCAAAATGTTAAGTGATAATAAAGCGGTTTTTAATTCATTAAATGCATTTTGACATTGTTCGTTCCATTCAAAAGTCACGTTTTTCCGAGTCATATAAATTGAAGGTGCAGCTAAAATAGCGAAATTTGGAATAAAGCGTCTGTAATAGTTAGCAAATGCTACAAAGCGTCTAACTGCGTCCTTATCAGTCGGTATCGTATAGTTTTAAATTGCGTTTATCTTTGTTTCATCCGGTTAAAGACCATTTGCCGTGCACTTATAACCCAAAGAGGTAACTTCAAATCCAAAAAAATTGCCCTTGAAGGGGTTTACTTTTAAATTGTATTTTCTAAGAATGTCAAAAACGTCTTTCAAATTATTCAAGTGATGCTGCTTACTACAACCAATTATAATTATGTCATCGACATACAAGAAAGCTTTGTTTGGCATGAGACCAGAGAATGCAATCGACATCATTCGCGAAAATGAGTTTGGTGCTACATTCAAACAAAAAGGTAAAACCTTCCACCGAAAAGATCCTTTATCGGTACTGAATGCGGTTATGTCCCGTGATTCTTGATGTAAAGGAATTTGGTGAAATCCGGTAAATAAATCTACGACTGAAAAATATTTTGCTCTGCCTAAATTGTCTAAAATATCGTCAATGCGAGGTAAGGGGAACTTATCTGCAATAAGCTTTTTATTCACTGCGCGATAATCTACACACATTCTGTACGATTTCTGGTTGTCTGTGTTTTTTTTTTTTTTTTTTGGTACGAGAATTAATGGGCTAATAGGTTCTGAACTTGCCTGTCTATTTCCTCTTTTTGAGTATGCGCAAATCTATAATTTTTTACGTAAACCGGAGATGAATCGATTAGTCTAAATTTCTGTTCGTAAATGTTGTTTTGTTGTCATTTTGTCATCTTTTAAGGTAAAAATGTCCGCATAGTATTCGCATAATGGCATTAAGTCATAGTGCATATCTTCTGGCATTTGAGTTTTAAGTATACCTTTAAGCTTATCGACACGTTCACTATTAATTGTATTTTCATTGATTGAATATATATAAAAATTTTGCAGTTTTTCCATTCTGACACTGTCATTTTTTATGCATTGAAGTTTATCAGTTGTGTTAACAAGACGTAAAACTGGATTTTTAGAATTTATAATTCCCTTTCCTATAAAAACTCCTTCTAAAATTTCTTGCGAATCGACAAAAATTGGCTCTCGAACATCACAAAGGTTAAACACTTTAAATGCTTCGCACCTTGGTGGTAAAATACAAGTAAAATTTTTAGTTCCGCTTAGTATAGGAATCTGACATTTTTCACTTCGTGTAGAAATCGTTAGTCATATATTCGTATTGTCCTTAAGAAAGTTTTGCCTAGAATGCCATCAGCTGGGGTATTAAAATCGTCATTGACAACGTGAAAAACCTGTTGAACTAAATAATTTGGAATGAACAAATTCGTACAAATAGTCCCTAACGTGCATAATGCATCGGTTTTAATGCCAGTAATATTTATAATCTCATTTTGATTTAAAATTGTGTTGGGATTTAGACCAAGCTGATTCGTATCAGCAGAATTAATTTTTATAAAATCAGCGTAATTAGGATTTAAGCTATAAGCAGACTTTTTAATAGATTGTTGTATTGAAACATTTGATTGAAAAGTATATTTGTTTTGTTTTAGTTTTCCGCTTCCCCCAACATCGATTGTTGAGGGGCATCTGCGTTTAAATATCTGGCAGAAGTCCCTGGGTTGCTGCTATTACGTGAGGAATTGTTTCCGTGATATCTTCTATTATTGTTATGATACTGCATGTTACTGTTCAAATTATCGTCTGCCTGATTACTACGAGGATTATTATGAAACTGTTCGCTATTGTTAAAATGATTGTTTGGTCTGGAGTAATTGTTATGATGAAAATTTCCACGATGATTAGCTCGGCAAGAATTGTAACGAATATTATTGAAGTTATTGTCTTGAAATCCATTATTACGAAAATTATTGGTTCCATTACGAAATTGATTAAAGTTATTTGCTCGAAAATCGTTATTACGAGATCTAAAATCGTATTTCCTATGTTTGTTATGACTTTGAATTGCTAGAACTTGTTGTTCCTTTAATTCATTTGTTTGTTCAATTAGCAATTTTGCAATAACTTCTTTAGGATCCTTAAATACTGAAGATGATAGTATAGACTTAACTAAGATGGATTTCGCATTTAAGCGGCAAACATTAACTGTTTGTTCTATTGCCATTTCGTGGGCCTTGCTTTTTGTGATACCTTGTAGCAAGCAAGATCTTCAGGCTGCTTTGCAAAGTCTTTAAAATTGTTATTGCTAACACTAAGTGCTGCAATCTTACCTGCAACAACCTTAGAGTTTTCAGGTTTAATTCCGTTTTTCAAAGCAATCTTAATGCCATCTATTGTGGAAATAGTGTCAGGTAATGTCTCGCGAGCCTTTGATTCAGGTTTAGATTCAACGAAATTTTTTAAAAAAGTCTGTAATTTTGGTTCTGTAGGATCTTCAATTTGGTCAATCCTGTCTAAAAATTATTGAAACGTTAACGGATTTCCATCATAGTTTTCCCGAATTATTGACGCACACATAGTAATATAAGATTTTTTCTGTTCAATAGTTGCCATTTTTCCTGTTTCTAAATTACCCTCTGAAGCATTTATTACCAAATCTTCGGTTTTACCCTCTAACATAATTTTTTTTATCCATACGCATGAGCAAATTTAATTATTCTGGTATTTTTATAGTACGATTAAGTTTTTCAAAGCACTTTGTAAATATATCTCTACAATTATTAATTTTGAAAAAAAATGTTATGTGTATTTTCCTGTGACAAATGATTCAAATTAGTTTCTGTATAAATTAAAATTGAATTGTAGTGTTCTATTAAAAGCTGTATGTATTCATTGATTTTTCCTGAATTTCATAATAAAGGTCTGCTTTGCAGAATTATTTTCTTTATATTATACAATTTATTAAGCAATTCTTTAAATTTATTAAAATCAAAAGACATTGGTTAGTAAGTTGGCATTTGTACATTTTTCTTTTGCTTTTAGATTCATTTCTTCTTATAATAGACACATTCTATTATTAATTTCATTAAAAAATTCCCGAAATTAAGCATTGTTTTCAGTTATATTTTTTTGTGTGTTTGCAGAAATTTACTTAAAATTTTTTTTTATTTTATTTTTATATAAATATTTATGTATGTAAAAACAAAACCAAATTTTATGAATATTCTATACGATTTTATGAACAATTTTGTTATTGTAAATATACATATGTATAAGCAGTATACATATGCAAAGTTTTATTATTATTTTGTTTGTTTTTGTTTTTGCATGTAGTTATACACATAAGTATAATACTTTAATATTATTTTACTAAAGTAGTTTGAATTTTATAAGTTTAACAATGTAAGTGGAAATTAAATTATTTTATTTAATTATATAAGTATATGTGACAATTATATGTGTACATAAATAAGAAAAAGAATATCGTAAATAAATAGTAAATATATATTATGTATGTATGTAATAAGATGTATGTGAAATAATTGTCTCGTTTCTCGTTCTCTTCCTTCTGTTGAATGTGTATAATTGCATTGTTTGGAGATATATTTGTGTATTAAGTTGATTTTGTTGTGATGTCTTTTTTGTATGTTGGTTTGTTTTTCTCTTACCATTTTTTCAGATTTTCTTCCTTCTTCAGCTCTCAAATTCTCAAGTTATTTTTTGTAATTGGAATTTCATATATCTATGCATAATTACTATTTTTTCCCGTATTTGTTTCTTATTAATTTTTGTTTTTGATTTTTGAGTAGATTTTTCCAATTTTAAAATGTCAGTTCTTTTTGGGTACAGTTGTGTATTAGTTAGTTTAAATTTTGTTTCGCATTTATTTTTCAATATAACTGCTATGTCTCTTTTTCACCGTTTTCTTACTTTAGTTCTTGCTTTAAGTTCTTTTTAATTTTTTGTGAAATATTTTCGTATAAATGTAAGAAATTGTTTTTATTGTTTAGGTTATAATGTACGCCATTTTTGATCAGAATAATTGTTAATAGTTTTAGTTTTATTTGGTTTTATTTAAATAGGTATTTAGTTTTCACTAGCTTATTTTTCGTTTTTAATTTTCTTTGTAATGGGCTTCATAATATACATATAGTAACTTCATAACCAAGATTTCGTTACTTTAATTTTAGCCACCAGTGTAAGTTTAAAATTTTTCTTTATCGGATTTGCTACCTTTGCTCTTGATTTTTTCTTTTAGTTGTTGTATCAAAATATTTTGCTTTTATGTATAACATTGTCTCGATCTATGTACCGTTAAGGAACTTGTTTTTTTCCGATCGTTTTTAAATTTTTTACAGCACTTCTTATTTAAAAAAAGTTTTTGGTTCTTTTTTTTCAAAATGGCTGTTTGCAGTTTTTGTTAAGCAACATTGTTATTGTTGTTTGTTTTAAAAGTGCTTTTGTATTCACAATTTTGCTGTTGTTGTTTTTTAATTTTTTTTTAAATTTTATTTTAGCATTAATTATTTTAAAATTTTTCACGAACAAAATAACTTGTTTTATATTTGATTTCAACTTATGTAAGTATTTCCTCTTTCAATTTAAAACAGGCACGCCACTTAGGTTTCTCTTTTTGCTTTTTCTTTTTCAGTTTCCAAATCATACATAGCATTCTGTATTAAATTTTTTGCTTCCAGTTTTATAATTTTTGCACCACTTACAAAATATTCTTTTTTATTAATTTCTTCCAACCTTAAAACCATATCTTCTTTGCAATAGATTTATCTTTTCCTTTGTATCTATGCGTTTTTTCCATTTTAGCTTGTTTGTTAAATTTTTTAAATTAAATCTTTAACATTTTACATTCGTTTTTTTTGTCTCATAATTTTTATATATGCGTACATATGTATTTCAACTTTAGTTTTTGTTTTAATTGCACTGAAATTTTCCTTTTGATTTTTCTTAGTTTTGTTCACTTGAGGTTTTAATTTTTCACTGTAACCATTTCCATTTATTTTTCTGCACACATTTTTATTTTCAAATTACTTTAAATTATATTTGTTTAGTTTTATTTAGAGTTTTTTCTACGGACACTTGTAAATATGTACATATGTGTAGTTGAATGTCACGGTTGCCATGTCGCGTATCAAATCAACTACATTAAAAACAACTGGTTTCTTGAGTGGTTTTTACATTAATGAGCTGAGCGCGCTCATCGTTTTATTACTTTGATTTATATATACATATATATATATATACATATTATATATATATATATATATATATATATATATATATAAATATATATATATATATATACATATATATATATATATATATATATATATATATATATATCTATATATATATATATATATATATATATATATATATATCTATATATATATATATATATATATATATATATATGTATATACATATATATACGTATTATATATATATATATATATATATATATATATATGTATATTAATAATTATATATATAATATGTATAAAAAGAAATTGGTATTTAGGAAGAGACCAACAAAAAGCTTCGCTGTCTTTCTGAAGCACCATCACAGTGCTGTGGAATCGCTATTCAGTTTTAAATATTGAGCACATTCACGCACCAAATGTTGGAAGGGCAATTTGCGAATCAACAATTCACTACTCTTTTGATAGCGACGAATTTCATGCAAAGCTACTGTGACAGGACGAAAACGATGTGGATTTGTACCACCGGTAGCTGGTATACTTTCACGAACTACCTTGTTTGCTGAAGCAGTAAAGAATATAAAAAAGAAATTGTTTTGATCAAGGTGAAGAATCAAAGAAACAAAACAAAAACATTACCTGCCACTCACAAATTTCCGGATGATGCTTATATCTATCACACACTTATTTTTCCGGATTCTTCGGGAACCTAATGAGCTTCTGAGCTTCTTGGCAACCCACAACACATCTGCGGCCACTTAAATATAAAGTTTGTTTTATTTTATTTCATATATTTTACTACAATTAATACTTACATTATCATTTTATATTTTAAAACACAACAGTGAATAAAGATAGTTTTATTTACATAAAAAATTCATTTTATGTGAGAAAAGCGAATTAATTCGCCTTGTATTTGACATTGTGTTCACAAAAAAAAATTGCTTTGTTGTAATAAATTCGCTTTGTATATACCTGCTAACACTGCTCAGCAGCCAAATCCGCCTTTGAATAAAACTATGTGGACTATATGGCTTTTGATGCGCTAAACTCAAATCCGTTTTCGGTTTTTTTCCATCAGGTCCAGATTTTTTTTATGGGCGTTACCAAAAACGGTACAATTGTACGTGCTATAGTTAAGCTGTGTTTATTGCCCACGAGTGAGGATTCACCCAAAAACGTCGCTCCTGACATCCCCATAAATGTTGATCAGAAAATCGTTTAACCCTTGAAAATCCACACTATTACGTAGAACACTTGATTACCATTACACATCTTATATTTTAGCATTGTACGTATTTCTTTCCCTTGTTTTTTTTTTTCTATCTACCATAGATGAACAAACCACGCTGCTTTGCCTGCCATAAAAACCACCCCCTAAAGTATTGCAACACCTTCAAGGAATGGAAGTTGGAGACGCGCCGTCGCAGCATTGTGGCCAGGCACTACTGCCTGAATTGCCTAGCCTACGATCATGAGCGTGAGTGGTGCACCTCAAACAAGCGGGGCAATTTTGAATATGAGGACAAGGTATTTTGTAATGCGAGACACCATACCTTGCTCCATCGGGACTGCAACGATCCTTGGTCTTCCAGCGCTAAAGGCCAGGGTCCCGTCTGGTCAGATAATGAAGAAGATGCAGCGCCTAAGATCTCCCAGCCGTATTCTATAGCGACTTCGACGGAAGTTGAACAAAGTACGCCTACAACCGAACTTCCTAAAACCCAGGGAGTGCAAGCGTCTCCTAGACGCAACACCAAGAATCAGGCCTCGCAAACGTCTCCAAAACGACACCCCCAGATGAGATGCCAAGACTCGAAGACCCCTCTCCAGGAGGACGACATCGCTCCGTGCGAAGACCATGAAGAAAGACCACCCGTTGTCAGGGTCAATCTAAATTTCCAGGCGGCACGGATGTACACAACGTTCCTGCTGGATAACAGTGCAACAACCTCATTCCTCCAGCGCGATGTAGCCCGGTGGTTCCCGGATTGAGGCAAGCATTCTTACTGAGAGGGCGGCAAGGTTCCCTTTATTCTTGAACCGGCATTTCCTCATCGACCGTACGAAGCCGAGCCCGTTAAGCTGAGTATCGAGGCCCGGCCACCATTAAGCCAGAGGGACCGGTTATGGACCCGTATTTGCTAGCGCACTTTAAGCAGTATGACCCGCTGGCACATCCGGTTTTTGACACCTGGCGCGAGATTGACGGGGTCCTGGGCCGAGACATCTTGAGTCAAATCCTCCAGCCCGAATGTATCCAGAGGAGAGGACTACCCCAAGCCCACAGCTCGAAATTAGGTTGGGTCATCTCCGGGGTCTGGACATGATGCCCATGCCATTCCGACGGGGGTATATGTTGAACTATGTTCAACAGCCGGTGACGTTCTACTAGAACAATTTAAAATTTCCCTTTATTTTTCTTTTATTGATTATTTTTAACGATATGAATTTCACTCAGTGTACTATTCATATTTTCCTTGTACTTTGTCACTTATATTCGCAGTGAATTACTAGCTCTAAGTTTTTTTAGTTTTATTTTAATAAAGCGTTGCATTTTATACCTTCAACGAGGAAAGTTAGAATTCTTTTCAAGAGGCAATCAATATCACAGCATAGACCTGTGAAGGGCATTTATCTACAGCAGTGACATAATCACCCACCAAGCTTATAATCCCAAGAGGGGATTAGCACACCATCCAATTAGTAGAAGACTTCTACTAGATTACTCCACCCCAGACGAGTTCTTGGAACTCACCCTCAACAGAGCTGTTGGAGCGCTACACAATAAACAAAAACACAAAAAAGTCTATATATTAAATAAAGAAAAACACAAAAAAGTCTATATTCTGTTTTACTTTATTATATTGATAATTAACTTTATTTTTTAAGTTTAGAAGCAAGATTGCACAAACCTTCATTAATTTTTAATAAGTCAAAGTCTAGAGTTTAATACACATTTCTCAATATTAATAACATTATATATGTAAGACTGGCTGGAAAAGTTAACACCTTGCGTTTTGGGGTTTCTTCCAATTCCCAAAACCTAACAAGTTTTCGGAAAGTTTCTACTGTAGTAGAATATACCTGAATTGATGTGTTTAAAAGAGATCTGCAAAGTTGAAAACTTATTACGAATACTTGGAACAATTAAAAACGATAGCACTGGACCAGAAATGCTTGGTAATACAAAGGCCATTGTTTCCAAGACAAGAGTCTGATCTATATATATTAAATTATTCTATGATTCCGTCCGTCCACATACCGAATACGCACGATAGATTTTATTAGTACACGATATGTTGATCACGAAAATAAATCGAAGCAAACGTAACAATTATTTTAGGGATAATTGAAAACCAGATGGAGTTTTCAACACATATATATGTGCGTTGTAATAATTCTTATTGCAAGGCGATCAACACTATGTATGAAAACATCAACAACTGTTTCCCTCTTTTTCTTTTCAGTTTTTTTTTATACATATTTAAAATTTTTCACTTTTTGAGTGAACAAGATACGTTCACGTTTTATTTTTCAGTGAAATATAAATGGAGTGATGAAATGACTTTTCGGATTGGTGAAGAAAGACAGAAGATTAGCTAGCACCTTTTGAAATAGTAAATTTATCCTCCAATATCGGACTCGAATGGACCAAATGTTTGCGTGTAGAGAAGGAAGTGAAATAAAAAAGATATTGTTATTAATGTTTTCTAATTCAAGATATGTTTATTTATTTTTTCCTTTTGTAAATTCTTGTATGGGTTTCACAGTAAGTGTCACTTTCTTAAAGGCTCACAAACTAGTAAAGTATTGTACATAAAAAATACAACAGATGACCGAACACACGGAGAATTGATTTAAAAAAGGAGCAGATTCGGACCCTGACAAAGTACTAATTATTACAATAAGACATGACCAAATTAAGAAATAAAACTATAGAAATCAAACGTTTTGGCTTAAACACATGTGTTACAAGCTAATCGTTAAGCTGCATGAGAATTTACTTAAAAGTACTGCAACACTTATATATAGTAATACAAGATAATCTGTTTATAATAGGCTTGGGAGTTAAATTTGTCCAAAAAATTTTGCTAAACTTTTAAAAATTTCGCAACGAAATTCGAAAATGAGCGATTACAAACAGATTCTTTCTAACAAAAAATTCTTAGTGATTGCTTAACAAATTTCTTATTTTTACGAAAATATATGATGAATTTTTCATTAAATGAAAGCATTAGATCGTTGGCCAGCGACTTTAATAATTTATTAAATTATTCGCACGTCTAACTGCCATCCCTAAACAAAAGCGTCAAGCGTTTTTTAACTCTCAAAAGTTCTCATGTCCATATATTTTGTGTGGAGCATACCAAAATAACGCGGCGGCAATGCTTTGCTATTGAAAAATCCGATTTTGACAGCGCGTAAAGAAGTGGAGCTGTCTTGTTTATTTTGTTAATGTGTCAATAATGCTCACACATATTTTAAAAATTTGATAAGTAATGTAACTTTAGCTGCTTTCAATTTTAGTTTTTTATTAATCAAAGTGAGTAGTAATTGCTGTTTCACAAAGTTATTGCTCTAATTTAGGAATGGCAGGTAAGCGTAAAAGCTAAGCACTAAACTAGGTTGCGCTTTGCGCCCTTACTTAGGGATGGCTGTACCACAGCTGAAAATACAAAATAAATATGGCAGAAATTGAGAAATATTTGGCTAGCTCAAACTCAAGTGGCGTGAGAGAGATAAACACCCCAGATATTACGTGTCGTGAACATAGAAAAGAATCCAGTACAACACACACACGCACGCCTCCTAGTGCAGCAGTAAAATAAGAAAAAACCTTTCAAAGAGAAAACTATACCTTACTCGCTTTGGGTACAGGTAAAAATTTACCCAGGTGCAATTAAACAAAAACTCTCCCTTTTTATTAGCTTTGCTAATGCCTATGGTAATCAACCCGTGTGAAGTTAAATTTCGAAATTTATAACCCTAGACACAAACCAGGCACGTTAACAGACATCTGATAACCTGTTAACGAGCGCTGTTAAGCATGAAAAATCTGAGTGTTTATTTTCCAAATGGAAGAATGGCCACACTTTTGGACAAACCTTGGAAACAATTAAAAGAACATCTAACTAGGTCCTTAGCTTTGATAATAAATTAATAGTTGGGTGTAGCTATGCCGATAAGCTGTGATATTTTGTGTACAAAGATTTTAGGATTCTAGAAAAGATAAGCCAGGATCCTGGGAAAACAGGAATATGTGGGCGACTAAAATTTTGTTTTGTTTTGTAGCTCTTATGATTCTCTATAACGTAAAATAATCAAAACCCTTAACATTTGGATTTTAAATAAAAAAAACTTGTACTCTAATTAAATTTCACACATGGAAATTCTCTAAAGGAAATTTATTCTGGAAAACGGGAACATGTGGGCGACTAAATTTTGTTTTATTTTGAAGCTCTTGTGGTCCACTATAACGTCCAATAGTCAAGACCCTTAACATTTAGATTTTTCATAAAAAAAATTGGGCTTTATTAAAATTTTATACATGAAAATTCTTTAAAGGACGAATTTCTGGAAAGCGAGAATAAGTGGGTGACTAAATTTTGTTTTATTTTGTATCTTAGAATGTACAATAATTTTTTTTTTAAATATATGATATATATGTATCTCTTTTTGTTATATAACTTCGTTATTGCAAGGTGGTCGGCAATGCTTAAGCCATAACATTTGATTTCTATAGTTTTATTTCATAATTTGGTAATTTTGTCTTATTGTGTTTGAGTGTAAACAAGGAAGTTAAATGAAAAGCAATTGTTATCAATGTTTTCTAATTCAAGATATGTTTCTTTATTTTTACCTCTTATAATTTTTTTATGGTTGTGGATAGTGTGTGTCACTTTCGTAAAGGCTCACAAACAAGTAAAATATTATACATAAAAATACAGCAAATGACCTAACAAACGAGTAAAACCAAACCGTTAGATATTTTACTAGTCAGAATCCAAGGAATACTCCGAAAAATCAAGAATGGTTTAAAAAGGGAGTATATGTGGACCCTGGCAAAAATACTAATTATTGAAGTACGTCAATATGACCAAATTAAGGAATAAATTATTGAAGTCAAACGTTTTGGCTTAAACATTTCCGGCTACCTTGCCTAAAACAAAGTTATTCAATAAAAAATAGATATGTGTATATGTATATCATGTATTTAGGAAAAATAATTAATAGACATTCTAGAATACATTCGATATATTAGATTGGCGACGCAGCGGAGATCACCCAACTAAAAATGGTATATTGTACTAAGGGTGAACCCGGCGAAGCGAAGATATTGCCCGCTCAATTCCGGGCCTAAAACCAATGCCACCTGCCCAGAATGATGGAAGGATGATGCTACACTTTCCCGTGGCGTCCTTATGCCATGCATTCGCTGCACTTTAGCGCTAAACGAAATATGCTTTGCGGCATCGTAAATAGAGCGTATGCGTAAGCGGCAGTAGCTATCTGGAGCTGGCAGCTTCAATTTAGCGACAAGCTGATCGCTCACGTAGCTGACTGCGCAACATACGTCTATTACGGCTCTCATCGAAACCTCACGACTTCCCACCTGCACCGTCGGGGAGAATGAAACCACCTGGCGGAGTGGCAACGACGCTATATTAGCCGGACCCGCTCTCAGCAGCGCAGGCTTCGCTGAGACCTTTTTCTTCTTTAGGGGGAGCTTGCCCTTTGGTTTCGGGGAGCTTTTTTCAGTCGGCCTTGGGAAGTGTATTAACGTGTGATGATCGCCCTGACATTTGCTACATTTCCGCACGCTGCCGCAGTCTTTGGCCTTATGATTGCTGGCCAAGCATTTTGAACAATGAGTCCAAATCAATAAATGCCTCAATTTCTTTTCATGGACCAGCCGCCTGAAACGGAAGCAAGCTGCCAGAGGATGCGGTTTTTTGCAGAGACTACAGGCTTTAGGCCGCCTAGCAGCAGGCGTATTGGGCTTTTCGATGTCTGAAACCACTTCAACAATGTCAGTCTGCTGCATGCGCACCCAATGAAGAGGGAATGCTGCCCGATGGAAATACCGTCGGAGGGGCCACTTCCATTGCCACTGGGGTCTCTTTCATCAATAACGACAATGAGTCCATATTGCTACGAAACAATCGAAGTTAATAAATTTTATATTTTTAGTTGGTCAAAATTACCAGTTTGGTGATTGGTCGCTTCACAATGCCGTTTGCAGTACGTATGTCCGCGACGCGAATATGGGAATCAGTTCCTAAATATGTTTTTATTACCGTACCTAATTTCCACGAAGCAGGAGAAAGCTGTTCATGATGAACAGCAACTAAGTCATCTATCTGTATGTTCCTTTCAGGAAACTTCCATTTATAGCGTTTATGTAAATTTTGCAAATATTCTTCTTTCCATCGTCGACAGAAATCTTGAGAGAATGCCTTCATTTTACGATATCTATTTAAAATGCTGTCATGAGTTTCCAAAATAGTTGGTTCCGGCGGAGCCAATGTTGGGCGGCCTACTAAAAAACGACGAGGTGCACCAGCGGGAATAAAACGCCACGTAAGACCTTGTAGTCCAAAAGTAGAACACATTCGATCTTTACATTCAGACAAAAATCTACGAAAGTCCCTTTCAATATCTCTAGAGGCGCCAACAAAATTTGTACCATTATCAGAAAATATAATATGAGGACAACCACGTCTAGCAATGAAACGATGAAAAGCAGCCAAAAATGGTTCCGTTGATAAGTCAGATGTGCCCTCTAAGTGGACTGCTTTAGTAGAAAAACAAATGAATGCCCCTATTGCGGTTCTCGACTCAACTCAGTTTGGTCGTGTGAGAGTAAACCCAACTTGTGCACAACCAAACTGATTTTAGCTATTGCGATACACAACTGTTTTTAGTTGAGTTCGTCATAAAGTTGCCAACATAAAATATCGAACTGGCAACTTTAAATGTCACGTTTGACAAGTGAAATTTAAAGAAAATAATTGTTTTTTTTACTGTTGTTGAAATAAAAAATTTATATAGAATGGATATTAGTGTCGATTTATTTTATGACGAGGAAAACGAAAACTCTTGCATAGATGTGCTACGCATAAGAAGAAAAATTCGTGATGATTCCAACTCTCTTGAACTACTCAGTGCCAGGTAAGAACTTTTTATAAGTAACAAAACTAAATAATAGCTTTATATTTATAGATTTATAAGTTATTTCCGACTAAACAAGGAAGCGTTTTGTTTTTTGCTGGACGATATCAAAGATCACTTCAAAGCACCTGTTCGCGTGATGGCTTTCCCTCCTATATTAAAGTTATTTGCTACTCTTAGATTTTTCACTGACGGGAGCTACCAAAAATGCTCTGGAAACGACTTCAATATTGGAGTAGCTCAATGTCCCCAGTTTTGAAAGGAGTGATTGACATTATAGAGCGCCGAATATGCAGCAAATGGATAACAATACGTATGACCCAAGAAGAAAAAAATGCATCAAAAATTTGGTTTTTTTCAACAAGTGAATTCCTCGATGTTTTGGCGTGTATCGATGGAACACACGTTCGAATCGTTGCTCCAAGGAAACATGTGCAACATCTTTACCTAAATCAAAAAGACTACCACAGCCTCACTAAGTTTTAATTTTAGTGATTTAAATACTCATTTGCAAACAAATGTTCAACAATATACATGGATATTAGGCAAATTATATGATTTTTTTTGAAAGAAAATTTTATTTGATATATTATTTTAGGTGATGCAGGATATCCACTCCGTTCCTACTTAATGACACCATTTCGTATGACAGATGCCGGTTCTTCGCATGCGCGATATAATACTGTACACGTCAAGGCTCCCAATATCGTTGAGCGCACGATTGGAGTTTTAAAAAGCAGTTTTCGATGTCTCCTTTCTGCTAGAGGTTTACATTATTCACCTGAAAAATCAACACAAATTGTAAACGTTTGCTGTGCTTTGCACAATATTAGCCTTCATTTTCAGGGTGAAATTCCAGAACAAGATATAATATATGAAACTGAAGATGCTACTGTGCAATCCTTTAACACAAATACAAATATGGAAGATACAGAAGTTGGAATTAGTATTAGAAATAATATTATGCAATCATCTTAAACGTTACATAATATTTGATTTATTCTGAAACAATTTGTTAATTCAGCCTCAAAAGGTTAAAAAAAAGAATTCTGTACATATACTCAATATTGGAACCCCAAGAAAATACAATAACCTTCTATTATAAAGTTACAACAGTAGAATAATCAAACAGTAGAAAAATTAAATCTAACATCCCCTCTCAACAAAACATTTCTTTAATTAAATATTTAAATTTTGGAAGTGGTAAAGCCTTCGTAAGGAAATCTATTTGCTCTTCTGAAGGACAGTAAATAACTTTGATAACATCATTATTATGAAGGCTCTTTATATGATGATACTTCACATCAATGTGTTTCGTTCTTGCACTAAATTTTTCAGATTCAATTATTTTAATACAGCTTTGATTATCTTCGAACATTGGAACGGGAATGTCTACATAAATTGACATATCTTCCAGTAATTGCTTAATCCATAATAATTCTTGAGCTGCCAATGAAACAGCAATGAATTGTGCTTCAGTAGATGACAATGCAATTGTTGTCTGCTTTTTAGATGACTAAAACAGGAAAACAGGAAGTCCACTGGTGAACTTCCTGTCATTATGATCTCCAGCCCAATTAGCATCAGTATAACATTTTAATTTCAGATCTGATTTTGCTTTGATTATTAGTCGTTTATGAATTGTTCCTTTAAGATATTTTACAACTTTCTTTGATGCTTCCCAATCACATTTTCTGGGATTTTCAACTCTTCGACACAATATTGAAACCGCTATTGCTATATCTGGCCTAGTAGTTATTGAAAGATGAAGTAACATTCCTATAATAGACCTATAATTTTCATTACTAGGTAATGAATTTTAATTATGACTAATCTTTATAAATTCCGGATCCATTGGAATCGAACTAAACTTTCCGTTTTCTAGCTTTATTTCATCAATCAGCAGTTTGATTTTGTCTTCTTGATGAAGTAGAAAATCTCCGTTCGAATTTCTGTTTATTTGTATACCCAAATATGTTTTTACGTTTCCGAGATTCTTGCATTCAAAATATTGATTTAATTTATTATTAATTTCTTCTATATATTCTTTCTTTTTGGCACAAATTAATATATCGTCTACATATATGAGTAAATATACCATTTCATTGTTAATTAGTTTTGAATATAGACATGTGTCTGCTTTTCCAGCTTCAAATCCAATTTTTAACAAAACTTCATTTAATTTATTATACCAGGACTTCGCTGCCTGCTTCAGTCCATACAGTGATGTTTGTATTTTGCAAACAAGGTGTTCTTTACCTTTTACTATATAACCTTCAGGTTGTTCCATGTATATATCCTCCTGAATATCTCCATTCAAAAAGGCTGATTTGACATCTAAATGTTTCACTATATATTTCTTGACTGAACTTACTGCCAATAGGGTTCGTAACGTTGTAAATTTGCCTACTGGAGCAAATGTTTCATCAAAATCTTCACCGAAAGATTGTGTATAACCCTTAGCTACTAATCTAGCTTTATATTTAGGTTTATTTATTGCATCACTTTTCATTTTAAACACCCATTTACATCCAATCACTTTCTTTCCTTTTGGAAGATTAACCAATGTCCATGTTTCTTTATTTCTTAAACACTCCATTTCTGCATCGGTGGCTCCCATCCAGAGTTCCCTATCTGATTTAGATAAACTTAATATTTGTTTCCACGAACCTGGAGTTTCGTTATTGTCCAATACTGCACTTTTTGCAGTTTGCTTGTAATTAAGTTTCAGTTTATTCTTAATACGTTCAGACTGGCGAATTTCAGGTTGAGTAACTGGTAATTCATAAAATTCATCGATTTCTTCAGAAAAATCATCTAACTCATCAGCTGACTGAAATTTGTATTCTTCGTCCTCGTTATCTTCTGGTTTTTTATTTTTCATATCTACTAATATTGTTTCATCGATTTGTTTACATGTCTTAAATGGCTTTTTAAAATCTTCTATAAATTTTACATCGTTGCTTATAATAATTTTATTACTTGCGTTCTGTAAAATTCTATATCCTTTGCAATGCTCATCATAACCAACTAACACACCTTCAACTGATACATTATCGAGTTTACGACGTTTACACTTCGGCACTTGCACAAATGCTTTACTACCATAAACTTTTATATTGCTTATGTTAGGTTTTCTGTCAAACCAAATTTCATAAGGAGTTTTACTAATACATTTACAAGGCAATCGATTTTGTATATAGTTAGCAGCAATTACACATTCTGCCCACAACTTCTTAGGTAAATTAGCTTCATTAAGCATGGCTCTAACCATTTCCACTAATGTTCGGTTCTTACGCTCCGCTACTCCATTCTGTTCTGGACAATAGGGTACTGTGTTTTGCAATATTATACCATTGTCTTTCATAAATTTTTTCATTTCAGAGTTTACAAACTCTCCCCCATTGTCGCAGCGAAATACTTTTAATTTCTTACCCGTAAAATTCTGAGCTTCCATTAGAAATTCTTTAAGCTTATATAACACCTAATTTTTCGTTGTAATAGCATATACTTTTGTGTAGCGTGAAAAATCGTCGATAAAAGTTAGGAAATATCTTTTACCTGTATTAGAATTAACTTGAAATGGTCCACATACATCTGAGTGCACAAGATCAAGCACTTCTTTAGATTTGGTGTTGTTTTCTTTAGGAAATGGTAATCTAGTTAATTGACATTTTGCACAAATTTTACAAAATTTTTCTTTATGACAATGTTTAATATTAATACCATCAGCTAATTTTTGTAATTCATTGATATCTGCTAAATTACGGTGGCCTAATCTTCTATGCCACAAATGAACGCATTCAACTGAATATTGGGCACTGTGCTCTTTATCTTTATTATTTTCGTTTAAAACATACAAATTCTCCTTAAATATGCCATCGGCAATAATTACGTTGTTTCTAGCAATTTTACATATATTTTCTTCAAACATAATCTTGCAGCCCTTTCTAGTCATAGCTTTGACTGACATTAAACTGCCATTCAAATTCGGAACATATAGTACATTCTGGAGTAAAATCTCACTATATTTACCATATATTACACCTTCACCTATTCCAGTTGAATCTAAAGCTCTACCATCTGCTATGTGAACTTTGCTATCTCTCTGCTCCGTTTTTAGAAAGAAATCAGGATTATTTGTCATGTGAATTGAAGCACCAGAATCTATTACCCAGCCTCTTTTTATATCACACACGTTTAAACAGATTTGTGTAGATGCTAAATTGCTAAAATCTTCCTTTTCTTTCTTAAATTTGTAGCAATCCTTCTTGATATGGCCAAGTTTATTACAATGATAACACTTTAAATGCTTTCTTTTCTTGAATCTTGCGTGTTGACTTTTTAATGCTTCATTTTCAGTACCATTTGATACATGTTCAGACTCACCTCTTCGTTCAGCTTCATCTAACAGTTTTTCTTGTACGTATTCTAATTTTATTGTATCTTCAGGCTGACCTTCAATTGATGTAACCAAAGCTCCAAAAGATTTCGGCAAACTATTTAGCATTATAGCTACCATTGAATTATCTTTGAAGTCTTCTCCTCTATCTAGTAATTGAGTTCTCAAAAGATTCAAACTATTAATATGCTCCTGCATACTTTCACCTTCAGTCATCCTTTTATCATATATCTTGCGCAAAAGATGTAACTTAGAAGTCATAGTTTTTCTCTCATATGTCTGTTTTAGCTTTAACCACATCGCTTTTGCTGACGTTACCGTTCTTATCAGATGAACTTGGGAATTATCCACACACATTGCAATTGTAGCTCTTGCTTCTTGGTCATTTTTTATAAACTCCGGAGTAGTTGGATTCGGGATTTTCTTCTCCACTACGTCCCATAAGTCATGTTGAATCAAATGCATTTCCATTTTAAACTTCCACGCAAAATAGTTTGTGGAGTTCAGCAAAGGAAATATAAATTTCTGTTCCATTTTACACAAAATTTGCCAATTCTACGATTACAATTATACACGATCTTGGCCCATAACCTATAGGAACCCCAAGAAAATACAATAACCTTCTATTATAAAGTTACATCAGTAGAATAATCATTTATTGAAAAATGAAATTATATTTCATAATATAATTATCAAAGGTTACTAAATTATATAAATTCAGAAAAGTATTTTTGTTGACAAAGTAAATTAAATCTAACACTCAAGAACATGTAATTAAAAAAAAAAAAAAAATAATAATACCACTTCTTGTGAATTTTAATATATAAAAAAATAAAATGAAATTTATCTATATACATGCTTATAAACTATTAATTGTTCGATTCATTCTTCAGTTTTTCTATTATTAATTTCTCGCACTCGACCTTAAGATTGTGGAGATCACTAACCTCATTTGCTTGTCGTGCCAACAATGCAATTTTTTTTGTTGTTAATTTCAAGCATCTTTTTGTTGATCTCGTAGTTTCTGTAGCTGTTTTTTCTAATTTTCTTTTTTTGTTTGCTGAATTTCATTCTGTTTCCTTAATAACTCAAGATGCTCGCTTTCTTGTACCTGATTTCTTCTTCTTCTTCTAGTAGCTGTTGGTAGATATTCTGGTTGTATTATTTGTTCAACTGATTCAGTAGAATTGTCAGTTGATGCTGCAGTGTTCTCAACGCCAAAAACATAGCCAGATGGTGCCACTTGCTCTTGCAAAGAAAAGAGTTTTGAAACAGTATCCTCAAAGCTATTTAATGAGATTTCTTGCGATGGGCCTCCCCCTGTCGCTTGAGTGTTACTTTTACTGTTTGCTAGTTTTTTCTTGATACTTGCTTATAGTGGATCCAAACCTGTGCAAGATTATTATTTATATTAAGAACATTATAATTGTTCAATATTATTTTATTGACACACTTACACGTTGCCATTCTTGAGAAGTTCTTGACTTTGATCCCAAACTATTTAATTCTACATAACTACATAACATAAATTCCCATAACACAAAAAACCACCAAAATATGTACGAAATGCACAGATTTAGCAAACTTTATTTATATGTAATAAAAATACTCACCTCGAGTATTACAACTCATATTTAAAAAGTTTTTTTACAAGAATGTTTTATTAAATAAACAGTTTTTAATTTTGTTAAAATTTTGCTGCTTCACTTGTGTTAACTCGTGCCAAAAAAAATTGTAAACATTAACAGGTGTTTGTACATAAAAAGGGTTGCCAGCAGTAAATTTTTTTCTTACCTTTTCTTACCAATATGTTGGGCATTGAACACCATCAAAAAAATTGCAAAAACTTAAAGCTGAAAAATTGACTTTTTGCCACTAAAATCGCGATTTCTGCCTTAGTGCAGTGGTGTTAAATGATCTATCTAAAAGAGTTCTTTCTGAGGGCAGAGCCGCCATAATTTGAGTGGCACCGATTTATTACAGTACGCACCAAAATTTTCAAACGAGGAACCCAATATTCAATGCGAATAATTCTCAGCATTCATTGATTTCCGCCATGAATAGAAAGTAAGTGCAAAAATTCTGTTAGCAGAAGAGTAAAGCGACAATAATACGGTAGAATGATAGGGTCTTTTTCAGAGATGGAGATTTCACCAAAAGATCATTCAACCTCATTGCCCCATCCTTATCCAAAAATGGATTAGGGGATTGCAATGAACTTTTAGAAGAAATAGATTTCTTTAATTGCAAAAATTTATATTCTTCTCTAAAATGAGCCTATTGTGCTAAAATCGCTAAACGTAATTTAACTTTTCACAACTCATTGGTTGCTGCCGAAGTAAATACGATCTTACCTTTATTTGGCTGGTGTATCATATGTGACCGATGTGTCATATAAAAGAATCGTAACATATAAGCTACTACATAGTTGCCAATTGCATTTATTATTTCGCAGCCATGTAGATCCGTGCCACCAAAGGTCACTTCTTGACAATTCCGATAAAGAAACTCCTCTGCTCGCTAAATCTGCTGGATTTTCTTCCGATCTAACGTGGTACGAAGTATTAGGCGTATATTGTACCCATCTTGGTATCTGTACATTATTCACTTCCGTGTAAAAACCTACGAATTTTTTCCACTTTTCAGTTGATTAATGTAATGTATCATCCCAATCAATGTTATGACGCCATATTGTCTGCATAAACCTAAGAATTTTTTCCACTTTTCTGTTGATGAATGTAATGTATTATCCCAATCAATGTTGTCACGCCATATTGTCTGCATAATCATTTTTGCAATAATAATGACAGGACCCAGCCAACCTATGGGATCAAACAATTTAGCTATTATAGACAAGACCTCTCTTTTGGTATAATGTAATTTATCAGCAATAGGCTCCACTTTAAAGTAAAATGAATCCAAATGAGCATCCTATTGAATACCTAAAGTCTTAGAGCTACTGGATTCAACAAATGCTAAAAGCTTCGAATCTACTAAATAATCTGACGGAAGACCATTCAAAATTTCTATAGCATTAGAAGTCCATTTTGCTGACGATAAAACATTTCGAAGTTGATCCCTAGCCTTCAGAGCAGATGAAATCATGAGCACCCGTTAGTACGTCGCAGAGTGGCACAGTTTGTGAGTTGGCGGTCAAAATTCTATAACTTTTGACTGGGTTGAAATTTTTTGTTGGATTGAAGACATCTTAAGCTTTAATTTGATGTATTAACTTTAAAATCGGGCCATATTAAGGTATACTTATATATGATTAAAAAATGATTTTTAAAAATATAGGTATTATCGGCCTTAAAAAAAAATTTGTGAATGTAGTGATTTAACATTGCATTTTATAAATAGTAATGTTGACTGAACTAATATATTACATACTTACTTAAGCCGTCCACCCGGGTCCGTTTTATTTTGATATTTAGCCCTCTTCTCCAATGGACCGCTTAAAATACGGGTTTGAAGCTCAAAATTGTTTTAAATATATTGATATTGACATAATATTTAGCAAAACTAATTTTATTTTAGTCGTTGATAACCCTGTGAAATTTAAGGGCAATCGGTCCACATTTATGTAAGTTCGACAGCTTTAGATGTTATTATTCTATGAACAATTTAAATATATTTTAAACGTGAATCCATAACAGATATGTAGGAGATCCATATCCGAAAAAAGGTTTTACCATAAATTCTAAGAAAATCATTTTATTCCAAATAAAATAAAATTTCTTTTATAAATTTTCAATATATATTGTGCTTTTTTGCTCTAATTTTTATGTTAATTTGCATGGAATACATTTTTCATTTAACCATAAAATATTAAAGATGTCTTGATTGGTACTATATTAAGATATCTTTCTTGTGTTATGCTCGCGAAAATATCTGTAATCTTTGTTCCTTTTTTCTTGCGCTTCTTCAGAAAGATCTCCAATCGGCAGCATATTGTGTTGAGTAATGTTTTCCCCATGATATAGTATTTTATGCACTGTCGATGGCATATTCCTCCAATAATATTTTTCGTTGTATAGTTTCGCTGTTTCAAATTTTCTTGCATTTACCTTTTTATTGCATGATATTATTTGCAGTATGATTTTGTAGCGTTTTATTAATTCAAAATCTACTCCTGTAATAGATGCAGCAGATTCAGGATCAGAAAAAAATTTTCTTACTGTGTTGCCATCATTTGTGTTTCCTTCTCCTTGCTTTGGCTGATCGATCAGTAAACCCAATTCTAAATATTTTTCTTGTACGTGTTTCTGTTTTGCCTCTCTTTTGGCTTTATTTTCGTCACTATTTCGTACTGTTCCTTTAAAATCTAAATTATAGCTTAGCTTTAATATGTGTTCCATAAATCGAATTTTACCATGGAGTGGGGACAAGCCAAACTCATACGCTTTTTGGAAAGTAGTGTCTTCTGTTGGAAGTTGACTTAATTGGCTTGCAGTTTTTTTTTTTGCAAATAACACAGCTTGAAGATGATTTTGTTTCAGTTATGGCCTGTGCAACTTTTCCATCAATCATTGTAAGTAACATTTGGTAATTTATTTCAATCTCTTGATCGTTAAGTAGCAAAGTTATCGGTTGAAGTTTATCTATTTGTTGTTTAAGTTTAGATACTTCTTCTAATACTACATCCTTCGTTTCCTTCTCAAAAGCAAATTTGATTGGTCTGCAATATTTTGTTGAGGAAGGTATTTCGTTTTTCCATATGTCAATATCGGTTTCTTTGCTAGTAGATGGCCCAACATTAATGTTATTTGTTTTTAGTCTTAACGGAACAAAAGATATCATAAATAAGTCAGAATCTGATATATTTTCTGCATTATACTGCTTATACCGCTTTTGTCCAGAAGATCCATCGCATCCGCATTTAGAAATTAGTGTTAGGCTACAGTCACCAAGCTTTTTAATATTATCTCCGTCCATTGTATTCAACAATCTTTCCGCAGTATGATTTAGTATGTCTTGCAATAACACCTCTGCTGAACTTTCTGTAATGTTTATAGAATTTTGTGGTGGTAAACAATCTTTTTTAATCAAAACTAAATCTGTTTTGTTTGTGGTGTTCTTTTCGGCTTGAGGTCTTTTTTATATTATAAAATAATATTAAAATTGTTCTTTTAATATATATTTATTTCTCCGATATTTCGACCAAATCTGTTGGTCATCTTCAGGGAATTACAATTTTCTAAACAAAAAAACAAAAACAATAAACTACTTAATATTAAATTATTTACAACAACAATAATCATAATTACATTTTTATAGTCCTAGTGTAGGACTATTGGTATCAAAAACCTTCAGCCAGTGGAAGATTTATAAATTTCTATTCAAAACATCCTCGCAATATTATTTTAAACACCGCTACTAATTTTATTAATAGAGTACTAGATACCAGCAACACTGAGTTTCATAAAAATAATATAATAAAAATTAATAATATTTTAGGGAAAAACGATTTTCCAACTAGAGTAGTTAACCAACTAAGAATTGAAGTTCAGAAGAGAAAAAACAATTACAATGTAATAACCGAAAAACCGAGTTTTCAGAAAGGATAAAAAATTCTGATATATACATATGATAGAGACAAATACATACTAGCAATGAAAACGAACAATACAACAAGGAAGTTATTCACAAATATGAAATCAAAAATCAATACAATGGACGAATCAAATTTAGTTTATGAAATAACTTGCAATGGAGACGACACCGAAGCATGTAAGAAAATATACGTTGGTACGACAAGAACAAAACTGAAGACTAGAATATCTGGACATAAATCTGATCTAAACAATAATAATAAATCTTTGACCCAAAAAACTGCACTTGCTGCCCACTGTGCAATAACTGGACACCAACAAGACTTAAACAAAGTAAAAATATTGGAAAGAGAGAAGAATAAGACAAAGAGATACATGTCAGAGATACTACACATAATAAATACTCCCACTGACAAGAGAATTAACTATAAATCAGACACTGACAATTGCGCACACATCTATAGATATACAATAAACATACAGAGAACAAGAAAAAAAAACCAGTGAACAGTAGGTGACAAAGTTTAGAAGAATAAACAAGTGACTACACTAGGACGATAAAAATGTAATTATGATTATTGTTGTTGTAAATAATTTAATATTAATTAGTTTATTGTTTTTGTTTTTTTGTTTAGAAAATTGTAATTCCCTGAAGATGACCAACAGAGTTGGTCGAAATATCGGAGAAATAAATGTATATTAAAAGAAAAATTTTAATATTATTTTATTATATAAAAAAGACCTCAAGCCGAAAAGAACATCACAAACAAAACAACTTTATTCAAAATATATTCATTTAAAACCAAATCTCTATATTCTGGATATAATTCCATATACTGATATTTTGTTAGTTTTAGGTCCAGAAATATTGAAAATGCTTCTTCAGATGTAAATTTTTTATCATCGGTTGGTGTTGGAATGTTCTTTAAAATCCTTTTTACACGCTTGGGGCTCACTTTCATTACATTTTCTATTATATCAATTTTTTTAGTATTATATTTTGTTGGTCCAGTTGATGGAAAAACGTATCTTTAATTATTTCTTCAGAAAATTTTTCATTAATGCTTTGCAGCTTTCGTCTTCGGGACCTTTCACTACACTCCTCAACTGGTCTGGCATGTCGGCCCACATTTGCTGGTTTTGGTTGGCTTACAAATACAAGTTCGCTTGTAAGCCATTATTTGTTGCAGTTAAACATTTTTTCCTTATTTCTATAACATTCATTATACCGTTTATTTAATCGTGTTAAAAATTATCAATTTTTTTTTTAAATGGTCGCCAACTCAAAATAAGGATCTTTTAAAATGTGTAATATAACATCGTTTTTGTTTTTTTGTTAAAAATAAATTTTAGCAAGATCGTTATACCTGAACTTAGCCATCGTTTTGACAATACTGATCATCTTTATTAATTTTTTCTGTTTTTATAGACATCAAGATTTCTTGAAGCATGTATGTGTTTAAACGAGAGAGAGGAAAGAAGATAGAACATGACATGCTTGTACCGACAATTTACTTCAATTCTCTTTTGTTATTTCATTCTCATATTCAAGACAACCTGATGTGCCTATCGTATTCTAACCTTTATATGAGCAGCAGCTACCTGGGTACACAATAAAGTTATAACAAAGGTCGAATATGTCAGTCCAAATACAACAACTCATGTACCTACCCCCGCTTATATGTAACTATACATTTTTTGATGGCCTTAATTACAAAAATGCATTTAATGCATTATAATAACATTCTTTTATAATACCCTTTTCACTAATAAAACTTCTTGGAAGAAAAGAAAAACATACACACAATACACATGTAGATATACCGCACTCCCATACCTAAAATATTCGACATACAAGCAGTAAAATCATTGTAGTTCCTAAAGATGCAAATATAAATTTAAAAAATTAGCATATAATAACAGCTCAAAGTACGTACTATAACACGTTATAAGTCATTTTATGAAATTTTTCGCAGAAAAAAAGTTTCGTTCCACTTAACATAGAGATTTCGGTATATTTTGGACCTTTATTGCAATGCCCAAATCTGGAACTCGAGCAAAGTAGGGCACGATATTTTTAACCGATTTTATAAGTTAAGGAATGATATTGTGTGAAGAAAAAAAATTTTCTAAAAATATATAAAATCAAAAAAGTTATACCCACATGAGGTTCAAAAATTTTCTAAAATATTTTAAATTTCAGCTTCTCTCAAAAAAAAGCGCGTATTCGATCACCTATTCGAAGAGAAATAATCGAAATAAAAACTTACATTTCTGGATTTCGAGGTTCTTATGGGTTTACTTTGATATGAAAAAAAATTAAATCGGTGACACAAAAAAAAATTTTTTTAAGAGTTTTGGCCGCCATCTCTTCAAATGTGCCACTGTGCGTCGTCAACATACATAGATTTCCGCAATATATTTGCCGCAAGAGGATATTAATTTTCTGAATCATCTGCTAATTGTAAAAGTGTCCGTATCGCCAGATAGGAAGCACAATTTACACCAAAGGTTACAGTCTGTAACTAATACGTTTTGACCTCCTCCGTCGCAGAAGATCGGAATAGTATACGTTGATACGGAGTATGAACAGGGTCAAGACGAATTTGTCTATACACTTGCGTGATGTCGCAATTAAACACATATCGAAAGTCTCCAACGTAGAATTAAAAGCACCAAATCAGATTGCAATGTGGGCCCTACATATAAGCAATCATTTAAGCTTTTACGTTTGATGACTTATTTTATGCGTTAAATACGACACGCAACTTCGTAGTTTTCCTGTCAGTTTTAATAACAGGATGATGAGGAAGGTAACACGAAACCACGTTTTCGCTATAAATATTTTCTAACACAGGTCTCTCATCGTCTAAGACTATACTCAACATTATCATATAATGTTTTGACTTTAGGTTTGCGCAAAAGAGAAGATTCATTTCTCAACAATTGTGCCATGACATTCTGTTTTGAAAAGCCCAAATTGATTAGTTGAGGAAATTCTAGCTTAAAAGGTAGGCGCAAATTCTATCAAAGGGTATTAAAACCTTGCGATTGGAGTTGTTTCCAATTTCCAAAACCTAACAATTTCTATTAATATTATCTTCCGGCAAAGGTTCTACTGTTGTAGAATATACCTGAATTGGTGTGTCTAAAACAGATCCTGTTATGATCCATCCAAATATAGTACTTTGAGCTATTAAAGATTCGAAACCATTTCTTTGAATCCCGCTGCAGATCAATTGTGGATATATATCAGCCCCCATTAATATATCACCCGATCTTGATTGATAAAAATGAGGCTCGGCCAACTGCAAAGTTTAAAATTTATTACGAAGACTTGGACCGATTTAGAAAGTCTGATCTATAAACGAACTAATTTTCAAAGGACAAACTTTTCTAGTTCGAGCATATTATACTGCGAACTAGCAGGGGGAATTGTTGAATTATCCCGCTCTGCTATGTCTAACGAACCTTCAGTAGTAGATACTTCACGATGCAACAAAGAATGATGTCTTTTATTACACGTCGTGCAATTAAAAGCACTTTTAGAATTTTTGCTTCATGTTCTCGAGACAAACAATTAACACAACAATGATATTCCTTAAGTTGAGAACCTTTCCGAAATTGAAAGACTCTTAAATCGACACAATAAGTTACATTTGAATTAGAATTTACATGAACTTTGGTTTTCTGCGGACACATTCTAAAGTCTGAATCATTTCAGTTAGAAAGGCGTCCAAATCTTTCCATTTAGACATTTCAGATTTTTTTTAAACACTATGTTCCCATTAACTAATAGTGGAAGTGGGCAAACGTTGAATATACATAAAAATCAGGATTGGATCCCAACTTTCTGTCGAAACTTTATACATTGCTAGCGAAGTCAAACAATTATTGACACCTCGTTACAAAATTTTGAGACCATCACTAGTTCCTTGTCAAATGAAGGAAGCTTGAAAACAATTTTCAATTGATTATTGACAAGCATGCGAGGATTCTCATATGCATCTTTTAAATTTTCGCAAGCTATATCAAACCCCTCATTACTAAGTGGGTACTTTGATACAATTTCTTTTGACTCGCCGGAAGTTTTCCGTAACAAATTACAAAACCGCTCTATATTACTCAAACGCAAACTATTTATATATAAGGCAGAGAAAAGGTCACGAAAGGCTGGCCATGAAATATAATCACCTTCAAATGTGTTCACATCACACGGAGGTAAGGTGATATTATGGTCAGAACTATTCACGTTATAATTCTTTGTCATCGAATCATTCACTTTCGGTACCCTTTCAAAACTACTCACTTTTTCATTAATTAGAGATAAACAATTTAAATAAGCTGCGTATGAAGCGCCATATTTATCCATTGTGGTTGTAAAGTCATTAGGATCTGTCTTTGAATTATTATCGAAATCATCCAGACAGTCCTCATAAACCACTTTCACTTTCTCCCACAACTTTTTTCAATCCTTCACGGTGAATTTCCAACGTATATACAGTGTGCAAATCTTCGCGTGTTTTATTAAATTTTGCTTCGAATTTAATCAGTGAATCTGATACACGGATAAATTTCTTTAAAATTGACGTCATTATACTTTGTGATACAAATTTACTTTTAACACCTTATTTCAAATATATAAATTTGTGGCTTTTGTTTTAATAAACCTAGATTGAATTTAATAAAATTTAATTTTAATGAAATTTATTCACACAAATTCAACATAAAATCTATCTCGACCAATTTGACCGACTATAGAGTGCTAAATTCCACAGTTAAAAAAGTGAAATAGAGAATCAAAAAGAATGTATGATTTATTTTTACAAATACAATGTATCACAACACTATTGTATATGCACTTATGTATGTATTTTTTCCAAGCAATTTTCTTTGCGTATTTTAATTTTAATTTGCCACTTTATAAAGTATTTCTTTAGAAATTAACCGATAGTAAGAAATTTAATATTAAAATTATTCTACGATTCCGTCCGTCCACATAAACAATAAGCACGATTGATTTTATTAGTACGTGACATATTGATCACGAAAATAAATCAAAGCAAAAATATTATTTTAAGGACAATTGAAAACCAGATGGAGTTTCCAACACAAATATGTCTGCCTTGTAATAATTAATATTGCAAAGCGATCTATCACTATATATGAAAACAACAACAATTGTTTCTTTCTATTTCTTTACACTAAGTTTTCTTTCTCCATATATTCTAAATTTTTCACTTTTTAAATAAACGAGATTACGCGCCTTTTATTTTCCAGTGAAATATAAATATATGTGTATGAAATGGAGTGATGAATTTTTTCGGGATTGGTGAAGATCTTTTATAAAAGAAAAAACAGAAGATTAGCACATTTGAAATAATAAATTTATTCTCCAATATCGGGCTCGAATGGATCGTGTAAATAAGGAAGTTAAATAAAAAACAATTGGTATTAATGTTTTCAAATTAAATATATGTTTCTTTATTTTTACCTTTTTATAATTTGTTTATGGTTTTGGATAGTGTGTGTCACTTTCGTAAAGGCTCACAAACAAGTAAAATATTATTAAAAAAAAAAAATACAGCAAATGACCGAACAAACGAGTAAAACCAAACCGTTAGATATTTTACTAGTCAGAATGCAAGGAATACTCCGAAAAATCAAGAATGATTTAAAAAAGGAGCAAATGTGGACCCTGACAAAATATTAATTATTGAAATAAGTCAATATGACCAAATTAAGGAATAAATTATTGAAGTCAAACGTTTTGGCTTAAACACACACCATTTTTAAAATATCGGCATTGGTAGGGGGTAGAATCGGCAAATGCAAATTTTTGAAGAAAAAAATCTGCATATCCGGCAGCCCTGCCATACCCAAAGAGGGTATGGAGAAAAAAAAAACTGATTTTAGAAGATAAAACTGTTACCCCAAAAAATGTATCGGAAAAATTATAAAGCATATGTACATATGTATTTATGTAATCGATTTCATATAATTTTATGATTAAAGTTATAAAACGTAACAATAATATAAGTTAGATCCCGAATGAACTTGTATAGCTTTTGCGCCTGTTTGATGTTTTGATCTTATATCTGATATACCACCCATTGCTTTTATTTCAGAGTTACAAGTCTTACACAAAGCATAACCATCATCACTTCTCCTGATCCATTCCTTGCTGTTTAACTGTAGTTATTCTATTTATAGAAGGAATATTGATAATTGCAAACAAATTAAAATCACCTGTTAATTAATTAACTTTATATTTTATATAAATTAATTTTATGATGGGAATTTCCATCACCATGCAAAGAAGGGTTAAACATATTGCAATAATTGGTTTTTTCAGGGTCCGAATTTGCTCCTTTTTTTAATCACTCTTGAGTTTTCCGCGTGTTTCTTTGGATTCTGACTAGTAAATTGTGTAACGCTTTGGTTTTACTCGTCTATTCAGTCATCTGTTGTATTTTTTATTTATAATACTTTACTTGAAAGGCACACTTACTCTGACACCCATACAAGAATTTACAAAAGGTAAATATAAATAAAAATATCTTGGATTTGAAAACATTAACAAGAATTGCTTTTTTATTTCACTTTCTTCTTCACACGCAAACAACATGTAAACAAGATAAACACATCAAAAGATAGTCAAATGATTTTAAATCATTAAAACGTGAGATGTTTAATTTAATTTAACAATTCAAACTACTTGTGTATTCTATAGTGATTATTGAATGGCAAACATTTAGTATCAAGAGCCTTTTCAGACTGATAAAGTTCACTTTGTAAAGTTTGGAGTTTGATAAGGCGGTAAGTACACACTTCGATGTTCTCACAAACTTGTTTTGTATTTCATTCGTTATTTATAAACATTTGTATAGTGATGTTGTTTAACACGAAGTGAACGAAAGTTTAAAAGATCAAGAAGCCTTTGTCATAGTAAACTTTGCTTGTAGAGAGGTGAAATAATGTCTTTGTTAAAGTCAACTTTGGCAGTTCAAAGGGCTCAATATCAAGAGTCAATGTCAAGTTCGTGCTAAGCCATTTCTGCAGGCTTTTACAAATAAGGATTTTATGTTAATTGTAATTTTTAGTTAGTTGATATATTGTTAAACATGCATTTTTTAATAATATAATAAAGCAATATCATGTCTTTAGAGTAGAGAAGATTAAGAGTTCTTAATTAAAGTATAAAGAGAAAAGCACTAAGGGGAACATATTTTTTGATGCCCAAAACCAAAATACACAATGAAAGACTGTCCTATTGTAATGTAAATTATGGTTTCATTTATTAATTTGCCTTTTTATTAGAAGTTAGGACATTGACAGCAGTAATCGCATCTGGAAACATAGAATGATAGTTTAATAATGGGACGTATGCCGCTGCAATTACTCTTCCCGCAAACCACCGCCCGTGAAGTGCATTTACTGCTAATACAGCAGTTGTTATGCTTGGACATTTGACGTACACATTTCCAGTCGGTGAAATTTTGTCAACAAATATGTGTAACAAACCACCATGTTTAGAGCATTCATCAATAACATCGTCACGGATCTCAGTATCCCAGGTAGGATTTGTTTCGGTACGTGGGTCAAACATGTTTGACAACATAAAACATTGTGTAGCAATAGGTGGATTTTGTGCTTGGGTTTGAATGGGAGCTGGCTGCGGAGCAGTTGCAAGTAAAGCATTAGCAGCTGCCTGTGGCACGGCTAAACCTGCACCTTCTGCTAATTTAAACATTAATTGGAGGCGTCCAGTAGCACCTAAATCTATGCCACTCCGATCCATTTCATCAGTGTCTAGAGAGGTTGTGTTCATATCCAACCTTTCAGTAACGTTTCCTACTTTCATTGCACGACCTGCTAGTTCAAATCCATTCAATTGTTCTAACGCTTTTTTTGCATCTTCAGCATTGTGGTACTGTAAAAATAAAGAAATAAATATTTACCTTAATTGCTCCTTTTCTAAAATATAAATGGCATTTACCGTTATAAAGCCATAACCTTTAGAACGACCTGTCTCAGTATCCATTATTAGTTGAATAGAATCAATTTTTCCAAATGGTTCAAATATACCGCGCAACATATCTTCAGTTATATTAAAGTGCAAAGATCCAACGTAAAGTCTCATCGGCCCAGTATGGTTTTTGGGCGCAAACGTTGGCATCGTATTTCCAATTCTATTTTTCTCAGCTTGAGTATGTTGCACTACAATCGGTATTCCAAGTAGCCTCTGTCCAGATAGCCCCAAAGCGAGAGCTACTGATTCCGGGTCTTTGAATTCTATATAAGCAATGCCTTTAAAACGCTTGGTTTTATTACAAGTAATCAATCGAACGTCTCGTACTTTTCCAACGCTAGAAAAAAACTCCTCTAAGTCTCGAGCACGAACTCGTTGAGAAAGTTGCATGCAGAAAACCGTACGTGCGTCACGTTCTTCTGGACTTAATTCAGTTGGTGGTGAACGGTCAAGTCCCAATCCGTTTGGTGGAGTCCGTCCACGTCTAAAAGGTCGGGGAGATCCACTAGAGATTCGATTGCTGTGTGTGTAAAATAAAAATAGGAAAGCTTTCAGTTCACGGACAACTAAAGTTATTGCGAATTATTGTACTTATTAAACCAATTACGGTTATGTTCTGACAATCATAAAATCTGCTTATCATATATTCTATGAAAACCGTTACGTATTCCGATATCCAATTTATCATTTATTTGTTGAAATTACTAATATAATATAAAACAATGATCAAGATATAAAAACAAAATTTTTTAAATTCCATACTAATATGACATTGCCAGTTAATAAAAATAAATCATATTTGATTTGTTAGCATTCTTTAAGGTAACACATTACTAGATAGAAATAATCAGGTATGTGATGAAAAACGATTAAGATACCAAAACGAATTCAAAACAATGAAAGGTTTAGAAATCCATTTTGTTTCAAACAGATAACTATCGCTTTACTATATGATATAAAATGATAGCATCTGTTTGAGATTGAATTTATAACAATCATATGTACATAAACTGATTTTTTACATCGTTAGTTAAAATTTAAATGGTAAAATGTAAGTAAGGTCGACTTTTATAAAAATTAAATTAATTTGAGATATATTGCATATACCTTCTTGTCAGGAGACGTCACAAGAACTATCGGCAGGAATAGATTTTATGTAAAATCATGTTGATGTAGCTATAGGTTTTACAAGAGGTGATAAAATAGATATAGACAATTTATGGAAAAATTTGGTAGCGGAGTTAAATATTTGATGTCCTCCAATACACGACGTAAATAGATGGAAGAATGTATAATTAATGGAAATTTAAGTACATATGTAAGTAAATAATTTTTTTTTTTTGTTGGAAAGCTACCATTAATAAAAAAAAAAAATTTTAGCTACAGGTGGTCTATATAACCAGATTTATATTTAAAAAAAGGAAGATATAGTCAGATAAATATGTAGGCTGTATGCATTTGTCGAAGGAATAGAAAATGCGAAATCTACGGGCCATGAAAGCGAAAGTGGTAAATCTTCATTATCAGAAGATGATTTACGTGAAAAAGGTAACAAACACGAGTTTTTCAAGCCGTAAAATAAAGAAAAATTATGCAGATTTTGCAGAAGCTGTTCCTTTTATATCTGAGAGACATATGTTTGTAGTCTCACTAAAAATGAAAGGGAATTGATGAAAACCTTAAGAAAAGTTTCCTATTAACTAGACTATTTAAAAAAAATATTTTTACATACATCTTGTCTGGCAATCCAATAGATTTGAACAATCTCGCAATTGCCATTTGATTTTCAATAGCTTTCATTTTATTCAATTGTTTTTGTATGTATATTTATTTTGTGTTTTAATCCTGGAACGTCATCTTTATTTTGCATACACTAACGTCATCCTTCGTCATTTTGTTTACGGCATACTTCAAGAGACTATAAAACACGCTGTGAGCAAAAGTTGATACCAAAATATTATTCTTATGTATTAATAGACACCTTTTAAGGAATATTTAAGGAAATTCATTTATTTATATTTTAATACTTAATAAAAACTTAACATTTCATAGCCTTCCTTCAATTAGCATAGATTGTTAAACAAGTAATAACAAAACATTAAGAAAAGTAACATAAGGCATTTTTTTTCAATTCAGTCTTTCATTTTCTTAAAGTATAAGTATTAAACTAAAAAAGGAACATTAGATTTGAGATTTTATATAAACACTAACTTCAATTTTGTGCTCGCCACACAGCCTTTTTTGGCAGAAGAAGGGCAAACTGCCCTTTTATTTGCAGATGACTTTGTATTTCTTTCCTGAGATTAGACGTTATTGTCGGCATT